>JAIPRK010000804.1:110462-131373 GCA_025469195.1 Chaitophorus viminalis | reverse complement strand
GTAAAGTAGTTATTAACAAAGAAAAAAATACCCTTCTTTCTATAATAGTTTTTGTTGAGTATTATTATACTTTACTAAATAATTATTAAATAATTTGTTATATTTATTAGAAGAAATCAATCTTCTTGAATGGTCTCCTGGTATTTTAAAACCGGCTAAAAAGTATGACTCCTTTGTTAAAAGCATGGAACCTGAAGAAGCAGCACTTAACATGTTTGATAGTCCAACGTTATTAATATCCCCATTCACTAGATCATATATGTCAAATTTAAACTGCCTGTCTACGCCAGAAAAAGTCCAGAGAAAAAAATAAACGATTCTTTCTCCAACAAAAAAATATATAAGACTTCAAAAAAGATGCAAGCGATTGGAAAAATTATTAAAAATTAAAAGATCAACTATCAGTCTGTTACAAAAGAAAAAGTTATCAAATAAAAAAAATAAAATAAGTATCCAACATTTTTTACAAGAAATTACATTTTCTTCAATAAGTTCTAAATCGTTAGTTTCAATGCAAATCAACCATAAGAAGCGTAAACCATGGACCATAAACGAAAAAAAATTAGCTTTGTCTATTTATTACAAGTCTCCAACTACTTATGAATACATGCGCAAAAATAAAATAAAATTACCTGGTGCGAGTACTGTACGTCGTTGGCTAAACGCAATACATTTCACTACCGGTTTTTCATCAAAATATATGGAGCAAATTCAACTTAAAGTTTCTTTTATGTCTTATCAAGAAAAACAATGTGTTGTGTTACTCGACGAAATATCAATTATAAAATCTATCGAGTATAATAAATCAAAAGATGAAATCGAAGGTTATGAAGACCTTGGTACATTAGGTAGAACAGACAAAATCGGTTCGCACGCTTTAGTTATAATGGTACGGGGATTATATAACAACTGGAAATTTCCACTTTGTTATTATTTAACTGGTAGTGGAATAAAAGGAAATAACTTGGCAATAATTGTTAAAGAATCAGTTCAAAAATTGTTTGATCTCAGTTTAATACCAGTAGCAATAGTGTGTGACTAGGGAACACAAAATAGATGCATGTTTTCACTTCTAGGAGGAACAATAAAAAAACTATCTACTGAAATTTGTGACCGAAAATTGTTTCTGGTATATGACATGCCACATTTAATTAAAAGTCTAAGGAACAATTTGTTAAATGGGGATATACAAATTGGTAGTAAAATTATATCATTTGATGATGTAAAAAAAACATATGAAATAGATAGCAACAGCTCTACAGCTCAAGCAATGTGCAAAATGACGCCAGCTCATTTAGCGCCTAATGCATTCCAAAAAATGAGTTGTAAATTAGCAGTCCAGGTACTTAGTAGATCTGTTGCCGCTACCATCAAAACATGTGTAGTTACAAAAGAATTAAATTCAAGTACAGCACTTAATACAGCTAGTTTTATTGAAGATGTAAATGACATGTTTGATTCTGCTAACAGTAAGAATGTATATGACCCTAACCCTAATAGACGACCCTTAAATGATAACAACCCACAAATTTTTGAAAATTTAAAAAAAAATTCGTACAAATTTTCAAAGTGTTGTAAAAATTAATAAAAAAAATGGAAAAAATAGTATTCCACCTTGTTTTGAAGGGGTTGTATGGACTATTACTGCACCATTAGAATTATATGAATCTGAAAAACTAAAAATGTATCTAAATACTGGAAAAAAAATGTATTTATCATGACAAACCGATTAACACAGGATCCACTCGAAAAATTTTTCTCTATAATGCGCCAGAAAAATGGTTATAACAAAAATCCAACTGCTCAAACATTTCGATGTTGCTTTGGGACTATTTGTACGTATAGCTTAATGAAATGTTCGGAAAAATGCAATTGTGAAGACGACGATGACGAATTTTTGAATGTTAATGTTTTGAAAGATATTCAAATAGAGACAAATTCAAATGAAGATGATACAACCAAAATAAATGACGATATTATTAATATTAATACAGAAACTGAATTAAGTTGTTCCTCTATAAGTCCTACATTAGAACTAAGTCCTATTCTAAATTTAAACCAATCATTAGAAAATTGTTCAATTTTGTATTTTGTTGGTTATATTGCAAAGCGATGTATGGAAATGTTCAAGTGTGTTAAATGTGAAGAATCATTAATTCTAACATCACAATACCTTCAAGATAAAAATCAATTACTTCTATTACATAAAACATACGGTGATAGTAAAAGTATTGAAGGGCTAAAAAATCCATCAAAACTAATGATATGTATCACAAAAATCTGTTTGGATATTTTTAACAAACATTTTAATGAAATTAAACATGAAAAAAAAATTGTATCTCAATTAATGGACAAAACCAAGACACATGAAAATAACGACATACTTACTTACATGCTACGAATATTACATTTATATGATGGAATTACTGTACACAGTTAAGATATTTAAAGAATGCAAATGGACAAATTCTGATTTACACAACAAAGCAGTTCAACATGTGGCAAAATTGCGGATTCTACAACACAACTAAATTTTCATAAATTATAATTTATAAGTTATGTAATTTAAAGTAAGTATTTACTAAGTTTTACATTGTAATTTTTTATAATTTGTATATAAGAACAATATAGTGATAATACATGCATTGATAGAATTCATAGTGTTCAATTTCGATTTTGCAAGTATTGTGCAATAATTTATACCTAACTGCTTCCTATTATTTTAAATTTAAATTTGTTAACAAGTCAAATTACACGAATTTATATAATAATTACATTCCATACATTGTTGTGTTTTAACTGTGCGAAATATTGTTTTCTTGTTTTTAATAAAAAAATAATAAAGATATACATTAAAATATGAATTGGTCAAAATTATATTATAATATAATTAATTAGCCTGTAATCCGTACCGTGTACGTCAGTCCGTTTTTCCCAGCGTCACTCAATCAAATCATTCAAAATAAAAATAGTAAATATAAAATAGGTACGTTGCGACTCTTGACGGACGTCATGACGGGTGACGATAAAAACCAGTTATACCCGCACCGCGCTCCACCTAGGCTACGGCGGTGGTTATAAAATACACATTTATTAGTATTGTTGATTCTTATCGCCATCTACCGAGGGTTTTATTGTAGGCCACCGAAAAACCGCTCAGTGAGCAATCTATAGTATATATAATCAATGGTATTATTATGTATGTAGTATGGTAACTATGTTATATATTTTCTTTATTTCATACAATAAACCAACTTTTAAAAATGTTCACTTGGAAATAAAAAAAAATATTTTTCATGAAAATGAAATATTTCAAGAAAATAAATTTCATGAAATTTTACAACCCTAATTGTGAGTAATAAACTACGAAAACCTGTAATGCATGGATTTATTTTAACAAACTAGTTATTAAGATGTTATTTATAATTTACAGGAATTCATTAATTTTACCTACCAATTCAGTCTTCTGGTAACAATATGAAATATTAATAAATCAATAAAAGTTAGATATAGGAATATAATAAGTAGTTAATAATGTTAATATCATCAATTTGTATTCGCATACTAATTTTTTTTTTTTATTAAGTGCCTATGTAATATGAAATTGGATGTAGGCACGTATTAAGAGCAAAATTAAAAGAGAGATAAATGATATAACTATGATTTTGTTATTTTCTACATTTGTACAATTTATAAGTATTAAACTGTAAAATCAGAAAACAGAACAGATAAGTTGATATAATTTCAATTAACTTAACACTAAAATAGAACATAATTAAGTATACTAACAAATAATATAAATGATAATGCATTAATTCCCAATGTGAATGTATTAAATTAATTACGAAATAAACATCTTTACATATAGGATTATTAAAATGTTGATTATAATATTATTATCTTTCAACAAATTACTACCGTGAATATTTGTAACACTACTTTACATATTACCTGTACGTTAAAGCTTGAAAAATCAAAACTAAAATGCATATTAGATTATAAGGAAATTCAAACATATGTTATACGGAATCATAACGTATTTATTAATAATCAATAAATGTGGACGTCGTTGAACTGATAATGATTTTAATTATGTAATTTTGTAATTTTATCGATTCGATGATTAGTAGGTAGGTATATTGTGTTATAATTATTTTAGAAAATAGTGATTATATAGAAATGATTTGAATAATAAATGCCCAGAAATATTTTATTTTTTATAAATTGTATTTAGTTTTCGTATTTGTGAAACTTTTACTTGGTTGCAAGTTCAAAAAAAGTTCTAAAAATTATTTCATTTTGATAAGTAGATATATTATGATTGATAGTTGTGTAGGAGTGTTTAAGAAACTTTTTTCTTTCTAAAACAAATTTTAACCTATTTACCATAAGGTAAATATAAAAAGGTAAATCTATAGTAAAAATGTATTAATTTATAAGTACTTTTAATCTTAAAATATTAATTTTTATCAACCAAAATGCATGTGCATAACATACGTATATATACATTGTACATACGTTCGCACGCGTATACCATCATTTTAGTTGTACGATTTTAATTGTTTTTGTTGTATGATATACTTATAATTTTTTATAAGAAATCAGTAGCCAATTATAAATTTACACTTACTTAGTGATTGTAATTTGATTAATTTTGGACATTTTGCAGCTTCTAATAACACTGCAGCTCTAGTAATAATTATAAATACAATACAAATTTAATTAGTTTTAAATTAGGGTCTTTAAAAAGTTATTAGCTAGGGTGTAGAAGAATAAATTACAGCACTCCATATGCCTCATTTTTAATTTTATTATCATTTACTTAAGCCTAACGTGAAATATCGTTCGCAAAACTGTAACTAATTTAAACAAATTTGAACATTGAGTATAATAATTGAGAATGACTTATTATCTAAAGAAAAAATTATAATTCAACGAAAAATATACTCATTATAAAAATAATTTAAAAGGTGTACAATTTTAGTTTTTCCCAAATAGTTTTTTTTTATATATATATATATATATCATATATTTATTTGTTTTTATCTGATGAATCAAATAGTATAATTAGATTTGAGGTGAGAGGTATATTTAGATTTAACATATGCATTTCCTTCAGTATAGGACGTTATAGACCATAGTAATGTGTTCGGTGGTTATAAACTACAATAATAACAAAAGTATTATGTATTACATTGTATATTTATATGTATGTTATGACTTCAAAAATAAAAACAGATTAAAATCTTTTTTACTATATATTTTTAATTGCATTGTGGTTTGATGTACATAAATATGTATGTATGTATATATATAATATTGTATCTACCTATACAATGCCTGGATGAAAAAATTAACAAAATACGCCAAATAAATTAGAAGCATAATATTTATCTCCCTATTTCCTCTATAAAAAAGTGGGCCTATGTATATCATCTAATAAACACATTACACTACCAGTTATAGGTTAGAAAATCTAAGACTACTACCTTTTATGTTATACCAAATACCAATTCTAATAGATCATTACTTTTCTTGGTTAAAATAATAATAATAATAATAATAATATTTTATTTTGCAAAACAACAAGTGATACATTATATAAATATGTAAAATAATTATTTGCAACACCCCCTAAAAGCAAAGCTTGTGCTAGAGGAGCAATTCTTATACTATATTAACTTAATATTAATACATAAAATAAAAAATTAGTAATAACCGATATTAAAAAGTATAGATATACAATATTACAAACAGAGTAAAAGATAAGAGTATGAAAAATAAAAACATATTTTATTTAAAAATATAGTATTAAAGTTCACAAATTAATTATATAATAATAGACAGATCAAGACTTTTTACATAATTTTTGAATGACTTCAAATCATTAAAATGGCTAATGTTTATTATTTAAAGTTTGACACAGTTATAGACCATTATATAAAAAACCAATTTGACCAAAAACTGTATTATAATTAGGTAGACATAAGTTTATATTATGTTTATATCTTGTATAATGATCATGATCAAAAGGAATAATTAAATGTTTATTTTTATAAAGTTCAGCTAGTGTATTAAAATTAAAAATATGCCTAAAATCATTAAATTTTAGTTCTTTATAAATCAACGTGGTACTTCTTTGATATGATAGATTTAGAAGATATAATAATGCAGTTTATAGTTGTTAATAATCTAGATAGATGATTGTTGTAAATTCCTCCTCATATTGATATACCATAAGTAAAAACTGATTGTACCAAGGATAAATAAAGAATTATTTTATATGAATTATTAAAAATATATTTGACTTTTTAAAAATGAAAAAGAATTTACATAAAATATTGTATAAGTAATTGATAATGACTATCCCATTTAAATCTACAATTTAGAATTACGGCAAGCTATTTTAGCTCCTTAACATTTTCAAGAAAAATACACTGTGATTGCTAAAAGCTGAGACACATTTTAATGAATAGACTATTAAGTTGTTAGTATTCAAAGTATTACACTTTTGTAAATTAAAGAAAATGTATTTAGATTCAACAAGTTTAATTTTAATTTATTCTTGCAAAACCAGGTGTAAATATTAATTAGAATTCTATTGTATCGGTAGTTCGTTCTGATAATAAAATCACAGTATCATCAGCATAGCTTAAAATGTCAGTTTTCAGGTGATTATTTATCAAAATTATAAATAATAAAGGACCTAGGACTATGCCTTGTGGTACACCGCAAGATACTTCTAGAACATCGCAATATTTATCATTCAGTTTAACTCTTTGAGTTCTATCACTTAAGAAGGATTTATTTAAATTATTTGGTAAACCGCAAATACCTACGTTATCTAAACTAAACATCAATAGTTTATGATTCACACAATCAAAAGCTTTCTGTATATCTAAAAAAATATTCATTGCCTTATTATTATTATCAATATTATTCCTAACAAAGTTGTCTACCTTAAAAAGTGCATTTATAGTTGATAATCCAGATCTGAAGCCAAATTGAAATTTTGAAAAGAAACATTTTTTATTTTAAAAATCAAGTAATCTGTTTTTTTATATATTTTTTTCAACATTTTAAGATAAAGTTAGAGATTTGGATTCAGGCCTATAATTACCACTCGCTAGTTTGTTACCTGTCTTAAATAATGGAATTACAATACATTTTTTGAAATTT
Organism: Chaitophorus viminalis; assembly: GCA_025469195.1. Classification (NCBI taxonomy): domain Eukaryota; kingdom Metazoa; phylum Arthropoda; class Insecta; order Hemiptera; family Aphididae; genus Chaitophorus; species Chaitophorus viminalis. The sequence goes on along the minus strand of JAIPRK010000804.1, from coordinate 124,194 downwards.
GATGGATATTTACCTGTTGATAGAGATTTATTGAAAATAATTGACAATGGTAATGAATGGCTTGAGATGTTTTTTTTAGTATGTTATTAGACACATTATTTTCATACAAAGAATTACAGTCTTTTATTTTATTTAAGTGCAACATTATTTCATCACTGTTTATTGGTTTAAAAAATAAACTATCATTTATAATTTCATGAGTAACAAAAAAACCAAAATAAAATAAAAATGTTACGTAAATGTGCTGATGTTGTTTCGGTTTTTCTTACCTATACCACACAAATATTCGTGCATAGCCACATAACCGTTTGTTACGTAATGTATCATATACATGGTGCAACTAGAGGGCTTTGGGTGAGCTAAATTTTAATAATATCACTATATATCAGTAACCCATGGGAGCTTCATCCTCGCACCATTGACTATTAACACTAATATATTTCTATTTAATATATTGCTTAGAATTCCTTACCTGATGTGGTTAGTACCTAGTTGCTTTTAAAGTAGGATTTTTTCACTTACAGTGAATGTACATGCAGTTACATAAATAAATTTGAATAAAACGGATATAAATATGAAATCGATAAAAATACAATTTTAGATACAAGGGCATCCCTAGACAATTTTTAAGAGGGATGGGGTGAACTTATTTTAACTCACTAATTACTAATAAAATGCAAATTATGAATAAGTAGATACAGTTAATTATATAATACAAATAGTTTCTTGTTTATTTTTTGCAAATATATTAATTATATTTTATATATTGATCTGAATATTTCTGTGCAACTGCATTAATGCCAAGTATGTTAATCTACTTTGCCCCATTTGGCTTCTTAACCAAGTTTTTAATCTAAAAAACGAGCAATTAAGTGAAAGTTAAAATAATAAGTATCATTATTTAAACATTATTCAAATACATCATATATACTTTTAAAAACTTGAACAATCATGAAAAGTAAAGATTTTTCTAACTACAGATTTATTTGTTAAAAAGATTCAATACCATAAGTTTTTTTTATTGAAGACATGCCTGCCTTTGGTCCATTGTAGCCATAAAACTACTGGTGCGATAGTAAATCTAATTATAGATATTTAAATTCGTTTCAAAGTTTACTTAAGATTGATCATCATTTTTTTTTTTTTTTTTACTCTTATCTTCTATTTATATATAATTTTAGCTCTAACATCGTAAGAATCTGTGGTCTAAGACCGGATCTTATAAATCACTGGCCAAATCACATAAAATAAAAGTTTTTAATGCAAATAGGTACTCACCTTGCGTGATTCGATTGATTCAACTGCAGTACACGAATGGTATTTATGTACGAACGAAATGTGTGTAAAAGGATTATATCTATTTAAAATTGAAGAAGAGTACCTTGTAAATGCAATCATCTCTTCATTATTTATGTATACTATTTTATACCTACTGCAGTAAGTGTATGTATTTATAAAAGGTTCTTCAATTGTATTTGGAAATAATTTCCTAGTGTTGATAAGACTTGACTTGACTCAGTATATTTATTTAAAACCAACAAAATTGACTACAATTATAATGACCATTTAAAACACGAACATAAGGAGCGGAGTGATAAATACATATAAAATTGTTTACTTATTATAAATCTGTTTGATCAACAGATATAAGATATAAATATACAGATAAAATAGGTATCTATAGAAACTCGAAGTGTTGCATTATTTGTGGCATAACGCGTGTGTCACCAGTCAAAAATTGAATATTTTTACCCAAATACTTCACAAGACTGATGATGAGTACCTAATAATTTCTTCGGACATAAATATTTAAATAAATATTATCTAAACCACATAGAGTGTGTGTTAATACGAACTATGAAAGTTGTTAATAAATGAACATTTATAGGTGTAAAGAGTTAGTAATTGTAGAGCGTAATATAATTTACCATTGCAGTATGGGATCTCGATATTGGTCCGACGGACAGCGGGCTGAAGGAATTATAGTTTGTTAAAACTTTAACATTAGGTACGAAATTTTTCCAGGGCATTGAAACCCTAGTGAAAACGATTTTACGGTCTTTATTTTTATCATCACGTCATATCGATTTCTAATAAACTGGTCATCCACAACCATCATATTAGTGATGCTTAATAGTTATTGCTTATAAAGAATGAATCCAAATTAAAATGAAAAGATGCAACGCGATGTATAATATACGTATATACACTAGTTACTAGTTACTAGTAAAGTAAACAGTAACATTTCTGTGACTGAATTGAATGAATAAATTACTTAGACATGGTCAGATTTGATTTTATAAAATCTCTTTCTATATGATTCTAGAGAAATCGTTAGTAACGTAAAGGGTAAACAGATAATGCACAGATAAAATTCAACAAAGATATATTTGGTTATAGGTACCTGTCACTTTTTTAAAAAATAAAGCCGTCGTGCTAATATAAATAAATAAAATACGTTGTCTACATTTATTTAAAAGTATCCTATAAAAAAACCAATATTTCACCATCGTTGTAATATGTTCATCGCTCGAAAAATAATATCTATTACGTTAATTATACTTGTATTAAGTAATTGGGACCAGAAAGCACTAAAATCGTTTTACAGAACAAGTAAAAAAAAAAAAAAAACAAGAAAAATAAAATTACATTTTACGTGTTTTCTTACAGGCCAGATCCCTATTGGTTATTTATAGTAAAACTTTTATTTAGTAAGTATTGAATAATTTAAATGTTACAATCTTAAAAAAAAATTTTAGACGTCATCATGCAGTAAAAAATTTCATTTAGAAAAATATGTTTATTGATCTTATTTTTCAATCACCCTATTATTTTAATTACATCACATAGGAATTTAAATTTTTTACTGCCTGATCATCAAAATCAAATAAAAACTACGTAGATGGTTCAGAAAAAAAAAAAAAATAATAGAACCAGATGGGTTCTTTCTGATGTACATTTGGGGGTGGAGTGCACCTCGTTCATAGGATAGATCATTATAAATTACAATGGATATGTTAAATTTGAATGCAATGATAGGTATTATTGTATACGAATAACAATTCTGAACGAAGATGATATGTTGGTCTCGAATAGGTATATTATAATATATTATGTTATATTTAAATTGAAATATTATGTCAATATTTGCTTTTCAAATGCTTATAAAAATAATTAGGTCTATGGATTTGAATAATTTTGAAACAACAGTATAAAATAACTAATGTGGAATCTTCTATTAAACTTTCAAATATTTTGTATCAGCTAAATTATTTTATCAACAATTATGAAAAAAAAAAAAATGTAAAAATATCGAATATTTCAAATGCCTCTAAGTTGCTTAAAAATCAGAATAATATTTTGAAAAAAAAATATATGAATTAAAGAAAAAGCCAATCTTAACAACTGGTAAAAATTTCAAGTTCCTACGACTTATACTTTTTGAATTATTACAAATATTTAAAATCGTTTGAGAATAAATATCGATATTTTATGCAATTTCGTAAAAATTTAATATTCAAACGGTCATAACATTTTTTTTTCTTTAAGCCTGGTAGACATTTTTTATAGTTTTTTGAAGAGTAACTTATGGATAACTTTGTGTTAAAATTTTGTACCTTAACTAAAAATAAAAAAAAATTTATGAATTTATATCTACAAAATAATATGCAAATTATCATGATTTTAACCCATTTTATACAAATTTGAACTTTTTGGGCTTATAAAAAAAATTTCATTTTCCAATTTTTTTTAGTCACAATAAATATAACTTATTTTAAACCTTGTATTAAATTTTCAAGAGTTTTTAGACGACCAAATTTTTTTTTATTGGTATTTCAAAAAAAAAAAAAATAAAAATTAGAAAAATCGAAAATTTATATCCACTTTAAGTAAATCGAAATATTTCAAAGTACTTTGAAAACATAACCATGTATTGAAAACGTCAATATAAAGATTTAGTGAAGATTTCAAGTTGCTGTGGTTTTCGTTTTTGAGTTAGAGCATTTTAAAAAAAATGTAGTTCGCCAAACGGGGTTTGCGTAAAAATTCCCGTTTTTCTCTAATTTTTTCATGGTTTTTTTCGATGATTTTAAAAAGTATTGAAAAAGTTTGATTTTTGACACACCCAAATACCATCTACATTCACTCTTCTTTCAGAAAAGGTGCTGTTTAAGAAAATCGAAACAATTTTACTGCTCCAAAACGTCATGACAGACACAAAAATGTAAAAATAAATAAAAAAAATACATCATTGTAAAACCAATAGATTCCATCCGTTCAGAATCTAAAATTACTTTTCAAATCAACATGATAATATGTTATAATAAAATAATGAAATATTCTTGAGTTTTGTTTATTCCTACTATTTATTATAATATTTCATACTATAATATAGACAGTGACCTAAATAGTTTGACATGCGACTATGTAAGGTTTAATGAATTGCATACTAAAAACAAAACAATTAAATTGCGTTACTGAATTTTTTAATCGTTTTATTCCACTGTTTTATTTGTAAGCCCAACGAATACGTATCTCACATTGGGCTTAACATTATTCGATTAATTAAAAATTTTAACGAGATTTTTATCATTGGTATAGTTTTTTGTTCTACACAATGCCGTATAGCTAAGGATTAGTGACATCGCTAAGGATGTATAAATTTTTACAAACACCGCAAACCTCACCCCATTATATTTGTAATTTTTAAATAGAAAATCATAGGTTTGGCTTTTGGTGTTCCTACGTGAAAGTGATTGAATGATATTATAATTCATAATATTAACTTAGGAATCGTAAAAATATAATGATTGTCGTGTAGTCATATTCTAAAGTCAAACTTAAAATTTCATATGTCTCTTCGTTTTTTTTATCGTCATGGTGTAATATTATGTCAGTGTTAAAATATTTTTATAAATCTGAGTGAAAATTGAATATTACTAGTCGTTCCTTTTGTTTCCCATTCATCCATTGTAGGATTAACGAGGAGGAAAGTACGTAATAAGTAAATTGTTTTTGTTGTTGGTTAATGTTGTAAATAACTGAATTAATATTTATTGTAATATTTGTAGTATATGTATATACAATATTGAAAATAGAGTATGAAAAACCTTTGTTTAATATTTTGTTATATCACTAATTCATATCATATGACATTGACGTACCTAATATTATGATTTATTATTATAGAATTTTTTGTAAATTTATATTAATTAATATAGATAGAGATTTTTAGGTATAGGTATTATACATAGGAAACAAATTAGTAGACAACTATGGTAAATTTTAGCTTACATTTATGTGTGATTTAGTGACTGTTAAAAACTTATAACCACTGTTCATTTTACTAAATAAGTTTATTGAAAATGTTGTGGTTACAACTATAGGTAGGCAGTTAGGCACTATAATCTATTTATTATTATTACTTATATTATTGATAATTTATCAATATAGCATTTATAATATTTTTGAAATTTATGAATTAATGGTCATAGTATTACATAATATTGTGATATATTTTGGTATATAATTAGCTGTTTATGTATTATATTATTATAATAAACAGCTAAGTTTGAAAACTTTCTAAAAAAACTAATTTGTATTAAAAAGTTTCCGATAAGAAACAATAAAAAATGCCCATGATGTATCACCATGTTAACCTACAGTCTAAAATTTATAGTTGTAGAAAAACTTGACAAAAAATACATTCAAAAGCTTTGTCACAAAGTACAATAAAATTATACATACGAAATACCTATACTAATTATTACGCTTATTTTATGTACATCATATTATTATATTGAATATTCAAGAATTGCAGACCCTCAGAGCTAGTATGAGCAGTACTTTTTATTTTTCACTTTTAATACAAAAATAAGTGAGTAAAATTAGAGGCTGCATACTAATTGCGGTCATGACGAATTTTAGGTAAACAGATATAACAGTTGCGGTCACGCCAATTTAGGTAATATCTTAGTTGCGGTTATAGCTTTATTATACTCCAATTCCACGCGGAATTTATATTATTCGTCTTCCATAACACGAACAACCAATGCATGTGAAAGTTTTCATTCAAAGCTCAATAGCATGTTTTACCATTCTCACCCTAATATTTTTATATTTATTGACGCTTTAAATAAAATTCAAACTAATAATTATTTGAAAATGAATTGTACAAAAACCAATCATGTTAATAAAATTTCAATAGAAAAAGAGCATTTTGTAGCACAACAAATACAATATTACGAAGAAGGCGAAACTATCGGCTTGAATATCATAAGTCGATTTCTTTCAAATTTATATCTACGAAATTTTAAAATTTTAAATTATTATTATTATACATATTATATTATATTTTGATACAAGTTTAACCACGTAATTTAAACATAAGTATCAACATTTTTAACCATACGTACACAATAAATAATAGTGTAGACAGTCCTAAGTCGTTATTTTTTCGATATAAATGGAAGAGAAAATGTTGATTAATACATTTTTCTAAATTAAATAAATAAACGGAATATTATATAGTATACTTAGTTTTTATTATTTGAGTGACCGCAATCAGTATGTAACCTTTTTTATGGGTGACCGCAACTAGTATGTAACCTTTTTGAGGGGTGACCGCAACTAGTACGTAATTTTTGATTATGACCGCAACTAGTACACACCGAAATTAGATTTCGATTACGATAATCAGAGCCGTGCCTAGCATAATCAGCGCCCTCACCCCCCCCCCTACCAAATATTTTTATACTTGTAAAAACATTAGGGAAGAGCCGGAGATAGAATCGTCAGATTTACTTAATTTTTCACATTAAACATTTTTGTCGACATGTACATTGTACAAACACATCTAAAGATGATATGTAAACAGGGAGAGAGCGTTTTTTGAATATATTTTGTGAATAATATTGACAAATGCAATAGTATTGATAATTATTATACATTTTATTTGAGCTCAGAAATTCACCAAATCTGTATATATAATATAATAGTTATATCTTATAAGTATGAAATAGTATAAACATGTTATTAAAATAGGTGATAATATTTGGAGTAAACAGTATTTAAGTTAATATGTTGATCAAAATAAAAAATCGCATCACTGAGTTAATTATTTTTATTTAGGTTACAAGTATTAAAAATATATATTATCTTAATTCTTAATTTAATATTACTAAGCTTTTGAATGGATTTATAGTAAATAGTCTTAATAAAACACTATAATAATTAAGTTTTTAAAATATAAAATTTACTTGACTTGATTTTCATAAACTTATTTTTCGAGATTTGATCGATGCGAAGTTTTCAATAACATCATCAAAATTAATAGTTTGTGTCATTTTATTTTCTATTGACAATATAGCAAGATTCAATAATCTTTCTTGAGTCATGATTGAACGGAGATATGTTTTGATTAGTTTAAGTTTACTGAATGATCTTTCCTCAGATGCAACAGTTATAGGAAAAGTAAGTAATAGTCTATAAGCGATAACTAAATTAGGATACACTGAGCTTAGTTCATATGTTTTTATGCCATTTAATATGTCTTAATAAGTTGCCATTTTTAAATTAAGTATAATTGCTTCTCCTTGATACTTAAAACATTCAATTTTATTCAGTAATTCACTATTCAGGTCTGAACTATATTTTAAAACTAGATCAGCAGCGTGTTTTTTAAAATCTTGAATCGACAACGTATTAAGATGAAACCCAGAAAGAAATTCAAAATCATTAGCAATGTTCGACAATGCTTCAAAACGCCAAGATATTTGTGAAATTAAAGTGTCCATAACTTGATTGTACTTCAATTTAAGTTCCTGTTGTATAGTAAATGTCGAATCAGATGCTTGTTCACCACTCATTTTCTTAATTTTTTTTGGCCTTTTAGATTTAAATATTATTGAAATTTCAGCTTCATTACATACATTATTTGCTAAAAAATTCATATTTTCTGATCCCTCATTTTGCATTTCTTTCAAAGCATTTTTTAAGCCCATCACAATTTTTGATGCATTAGAAATAGAAATATTTGATTTTTGCAAGGTAATATTAATTGTATATACTTGATTTAAAATTAAGTCTCGCATAACCAAAATATAAACAAACTCAACATTAATCAAACCAAGTAGACTTTGAGCACTGGATACTCCATCCCCAAATTCTGAATTTTTAGATATGTGTTGTAATGCTTGTATAATATATTTCAACTGAGTAAGTAATGAATGTACAGCATTATACTTCGATTCCCAACGTGTAGGCACGGCCCTGACGATAATTACTAATTGGCTATTGGCTTCCTATATCATTATACAGGAATGTGCGTACACGATGAATAATAAATAGTAGACTAATGGTAGTTATATATATCATATAGGTCATTGAAGCCGATTATTTTTGTATTTTTTAGAGGTTTAAATGAATTGTAATAATTTTTATTACGTTTAATCTACTCCATGACAAAAAATGAAAAAGGGTTTCAGGAAACTTAACCAACCAATATCATCTGTTGCTTGTCCAGATTTCTGAATTAATAGTTGAAATCCACTGTATGGTGCAATTAATGCAATTAATGCGATCATGATATTATTAAACGTTGTATAAATCTGACACAAACAATTGTATAATTTTACTATTAAGAATAAAAATAGTACCTACTTATATCTACATTACGTAATTCAATAATGATACATTACATTTGTGTATGTATAAACTATATAATATAACTCGCACTTGGTACGGTCGAGAATAGTGGTCGGTGAAATTGATCGTTAAACACTAGTATACTACGATTAAATAAACTTGTTTATTATTTTATGAAGTGGCCCGAATTATATTTACATATTGCAGGCTGTATCTAATAATTTGCAGATCTCCTATACCGTCGAAATATATTTCATATGTATTATAGGTATAGCCATATACCTAATAATAAAAATAATATAATAAATAATACTCATCTTTGAAACTATTATTAACTATTGACTATTGTTTTCAAAACAATACAAAATGTTGAATGATGAGACAAAACAAAAAAAAAAAATTAACAAAAAAAAAGTTGATTAATATGATTAATTCAAATTGATTTATTAATTTATTAACATAAATCAAATTTATATTCATATGACTATTTAAAAATGTAAATACTCCTAAAATAATTCCCATTATATTCTGAGTTAAAAATAAAAATATATTCGACTTAATTAATTTATAATTTCTTTTTTTTTTTACTACGTTCAAACCATTTTATTTGAACGACCGCAATATGACCCTGCACTACTGTCAATATAATAATTAACATAATTTTATACGTACATGAATGTGTAGATAAGAAATGATGTTATAGTATTTTATGGGTTCCGTGCACGATTATAACAAAGAAGTTCTATACAATCGTGGTTCCTTTTAATAATTATTAGAGAGAGAAACAACTTTATTCAAAGTGAACTTGCCTAAATGACATAGTGTACAGAATCAGACATATTTGTTACAATATAATGGATAAAAATAGCATTCAAATGAGAATAGTAAACTTAAAAAAAATAAAAAAAATGGATAAATATATAAATATAATATAATATAGTTAATATTAACAAATTAACATTTCATTTCTTCAAACGTGCTATATCGTATAATAATATAAAAGCTGCACATCAATCATTTTATAGTTCATAAATTTTTGTATAAGCTGATTCTCATTGAATAGGTACTTAAGTTACCACACGCGTCGACCATTTAATATTGTTGTTACTCATCAGTCATCACCGATTTAATTTATTCACTATAAGTTGTAACTACATAACATTTAGTGTTTTCACAGTTTTGGTTTTTGTAATTTAATTTATTATAGATAAATAATTGAGTGAACTGTTATAATAATAATAATAATTATCAATAGAAAATAGAAATAATAATAAATAATACCAGATCTTATATAATATTACGTATATGATATTATAAACGTCTACCTATCTGTAACTACTTATCTGTACCAATTGCAGTGTTCAAACGTAGCAAAATCCAAAAAAAGCCTATAGTTTATCAAAAATGCCTGTAATTTTTTTTAAAAATAACCAATAAAGTCTCCAAAGGATCACGTGGGTCACTTATGCAATATGTATTAAACGTATTTATTTGTGATAAAGTAATATTATAATACAATGATTTGCGTTGATCGGTTTTTATAGGTTTCTATGAGTTTATAATATTATTAAGACGAGGCATATTGTGGCACATAAAAAGTATAAAAACACCGATAACTGATAAGTGATCCGTTTAGTACGTTAGTATAGCTTGAAAACTAATAATACTAATAATACACACTCAAAATATGAAACACATTCAATTTTTGCACAATAGTACCTACCTAAATATTTATAAAAAGTATCATGCAGTGATTTTAGGCGGATAACGGAGGGGAAATCGAATGTTGACGCACTAAATTACATAATATACTGGAAAAAAATTTGAGTATAAAGTCGCATTTGAATCATAAAAATATTATAGGCAAGTATAGTGAGGTCCGCTTAATATGATCACAGGTTTATAAAATCAACCGTTTATTAGAATCAAAATTGAAAATCCCAAATCAAATCTTATATTATAAATTGATCTTTTATTATAATCACTAAGTATCGGATAATTGAATCACTTTTGAGAACATTCTTATAGTTTTTTATAATAATATACACATAATATATTAATTGAATATGGATTTTAATTTTAGGCAAATATGAAAATGAAATTAATAGATCCTCAAGTAGAATCAAATGTAGATAGTTTCCTTGCTTTATTTAAAATTTATTTATTTAATTTAAAATATACGTATAAATGTAAAATCATAAAAAAAAAAAATGTTTTATGGAATCAACCGGTTAATAAGATGAAAATGATCCGACCAATATGATCACACTGAGATATAGACTCACTGTACTTATATTATATTTCTGCACGGGCATTATAGCAGTTTTTCGATTACGATGATTTTATCATTGCTTTCGAGATTTCGGATCCACATAATATTCATTATAAAACGGAAATGCAATAATAAATTTTAATAATACTGACTATAGCTACTTCATTACTTGCACACTCCTGAATAGTCGGAACCGGTACCTTACCGCCCTTGCCGGCACATTTTTTCTCCTTCGCCCGGCGGATTATCAACATTCTATAATCATTACAGTTGTTGTTGTTGTTATCTGGTGCCCTTCGCTGGTGATAATAATTATTATTATCAATCACCCCGCGGTCAGACGCTCGTTTCAGACAGCAATTTATTAATGTTACCGAATTAAATTTATATTATAATATTATTATATAATTTTCGCGTTTATCGGTTCAACGGAGTTATTAGGATTGTTTTTTTCCTTTCCTATTACAGAAATTACGCCTCTCTTATCTGCGAGGTCGTCGTCGTCGTCGTTCCGGCAAATTTTTCTTGCAGCGCAATATTATTATTTCTCGAATATTGACTCAGTCGACTCCTTAGATAATATTCTTATATTATCTATGGTCGACTCTCGTCCACGCGTAGTTGGCCTGTCGCTACGTGATACTGAAGGTTGAAACCGGGGATAATATTTCGTAATACTTTTTCCTTATCGGTCGAGTACTCGAGTGTGTCGTGGTTTTGTTTTCGATTCGTTTCGTTTCCCTCTCACGCGTATCAGCATTTCCAACGCTGCGAGTACGACTACACAGTAATAGCCTCGCGAACATTAAGTCGCATGATCTGGGCGTTTCGTCAGCCTTATCGTAAATTTTTTTTTTTCATTTTCAATTTTCATTAATTTCTGCTACGAATTGAGATAATTTGATATTTTGATTGGTGATTATTACCAGTCACCGCCTGATATTCAGTATTCACTCGCACGTACATTAATTTCCAACCGTGATTAATTCGCTAATCGTTCTTATCTACTTACAAGCCGGCCGCCCTGCGTTTATATTTCAATCGTAACATTTTCGACCGCCCGTTCATGTTACAGTCGTTACAGTGTCGTGTGTCGAGTACAAGTCGGCGTCGAGCGCATTACGTTCTCAGCTCGATAACCGCCGCGAGTTGTTGTTGTGTTCTAAGCGTCCGATCCATACGGACCAATACACGTTTTGTGCTGAAAACAAATTCTTCTCCGTCACCCAGTGTTCGTTCCCAAGCCGCAATGGAAAAATTCAAGTTAGCATCTCGATACGAAAGTGGTGAATTCAACGTTTGGTGAGTACCCTTTGTAGTAAGAATAACACACGAACCTGACTTAGTACCAGTGTCAAATGTTCTACTCAATTTTAAAAGCATTTTCTCAATATCTTTAAATTAATATTCTCAAAGTAAAGTTTTATGGTTTTGGTAAGAATTGATAGTTTTTACATTATACTGTAATTTAAAGTAAAATAAATAACTCGGTGTAGATGTGTAGTTGTTATATTTTGAATAACTAATTAATAGAAAGTGATTATAGTAAGTTTTATTACTTAAAATTAATGCAAAATGTTCATGACTATATATTATGTAAATATTTCAACTAATTAAGAGGACGCTATATCTGCATTTGTTTTCTCTATTTTACAAATATATAACAGCCAATTTGCATTCAATGCTGTGTTATTAGATTTAATATTATCATAAACTTACCTATTATCATACTTTTCGAGAGTGGTAGTAGTATATGTTTTGTTGGTCAGTTTTTTTTTATGATACTTTAATTATAAAACGAACTATGAGTTTTTTTAAACTAATATTTCATATACTCATAATTTGCTTGAGAATTGAAATAGTGTAGAAAATTGACTACAAAATACAAATAATGTTTTTCCTATGATATTTGATAATAGGCCTAATTATTCTTATATTAAAGCTAACCACACAGCATTTGAACTACTGAATGCACATTTTTATATTGTACATTTGTAAGATGGTGATACGGGTGTGGTGTCCTTCAGATATTTGTACAAAATAAATAGTAGATTGATTGAATTATTTTTATTTTTTTATTTTCTTATAAATAAAATAGCCATTATATTATTAAATTAGATTGATAGAATATAAATAATTGAATAATTTTATGTTTTGTAGGATTGAATACAACAAATTGGCCGCGATTACCAAACCATTGAATTTAGGTCAAGGATTTCCAGATTATGAACCACCATCAAGGTTTCCTAAATTTTTAGCCCAAGTGGCTTCTGAAAATAATTTAAATTTTCACCAATACACACGAGGCTTTGTAAGTCTATAAATGTTAATTTATTTCCATTCTTAAACATGTATATTTTGTTTTATTTTAGGGTCATGTACGCTTGGTGAATGCAATATCTAAGTTATACTCAAATTTAATTAACCGAGAAATTGATGCTCTTAATGAAATATTAGTGACTGTTGGTGCTTACGAAGCACTGTATTGTGCCATACAGAGTAATATAGAAATTGGAGATGAAGCTATTGTTATTGAACCATTTTTTGATTGCTATGAACCAATGATACGTATTGCCGGAGGGACACCTAGATTTATACCTTTGAGAAATGTAAGAATACAACCAACATTGTGTTAAATACCGTATTAATTAATCCTAATATTTAAAAAAATTTTTAAGACAAAGCCCAATGCTACAGTATCACATTCAAGTGATTGGAAACTTGACCCGGAAGAATTAGCGTCACTGTTTAACGCCAAGACTAAACTTATAATAATCAACACACCTCACAATCCATTAGGAAAAGTATTTGATT
>JAIPRK010000804.1:74368-109595 GCA_025469195.1 Chaitophorus viminalis | reverse complement strand
ATTTAATGTTTGTTCTTATTCTGTTTCAGCTACACTCCCTGATATGTGGGAAAGAACCATCACAATTGGTTCTGCGGGGAAAACCTTTAGTATGACTGGTTGGAAACTTGGATGGGCATATGGTCCATCTCATTTAATCAAAAACTTAAATGTTGTTCATCAAACTGCAATTTATACGTGTGCGACACCAGTCCAGGAAGCAGTTGCTAGAGGATTTGAATATGAAACTGGTGTTCTTAATACACCAGAAAGTTATTTTCAAAATTTGTCTAAAGAATTAAAACCAAAAATGCTTTACCTCTCTAGTGTGTTACAAAATAATGGTTTTGCACCTATCATACCCGATGGAGGATATTTTATGGTTTCTAATTGGACCAAATTTGGTTCGTTTATACAATATTAAACCATTGATTAACTGTAATCTGTATTACAATTATTTTTAATTTCTTAGAAAATAAAATTGATTTGAGCTCAGAATCAGACAAATATAAGGACTTGAGGTTTACCAAGTGGCTTTCTAAGAATGTTAAACTTCAGAGTATACCATACTCAATCTTCTACTCTGAAAAAAGCAAGTTTATGGCTGAAGATTTTATGCGACTATGTTTCTTCAAAGTAATTTGTTTAAATTAATTGGTTGTATAAAAGCACTTTTATTTAAATAAAATTCATTTTGTTTTATAGAAAGATGAGACCTTGAAAGAAGCTGAAAAAATTTTATCTACATGGACTAACAAACTTCTATGAAAATAATTTAAGTCAAAAAATTGAATTTTTATATATATATATATTACATTATAAGCATTATTATTTTGTGTTGCAAATTATGTAACTCACTAAATAATATTTTTATTTATTCTGTAATTGGTGGTTTGAGTTTTCTTTTAATTGTATACTATTTTAATCTTTTCATGTTATGTTATTGCAGTAAACTATTATCCATTTTGAGCCAATTTTACTCAAAAAATGTATTTATAGTTACTAATATTGCATTACATTTATAAGCAGTTTCTTCATATTTATCCAGGAGCTAATAAGATATATCAGCTATTTTATTTATTCAGCTTAATATAATTTTCATTTAATTTTTAGTCCAACAAATTAAATTTTGACAAATTGTATATTAAATAAGGCAAATTGTTAAATATCTTGTTCATTTTATTTTAGAAATAATGTTATTTTGTTGTGAATAATGTGATAAATTCTAATCAATTAACCAAAGGTATTTTAGAATTTGTTGCGGTAAATGTATTGATAAAGTTAGCCATTGATTACTCTAACTACAATGGAAAATGATTGCCTTCTAAATCGTAGAACATTAATTTGTTATAGTTGTGTTCATTTATTTAATCTTATGTATACATTATATATATATATATATATATATATATAACTTAGTATCAGTTTTTAGTTATAGTCAATAAAATACACCTGAAACTAGGCTCATTTTATTGTAATCATTTATAAAAGCTGTAAAACTTTAATTTTCTATATTCTGAAAAATTAATTAACTATATATTAATTTCTATAGAGAAACTAATCTCAAATTGATTCTCTTATGCTTGGTTATCTTTGTAAATATTTTGTTGTATTGTTATTTGTAACAATGCTAAATTATATTTTAAATACTTATCGTTTGGAAGAAGATGCCCAGTTAAGGGTTATAGATTTAAAATTCATTCAAATGTGGTCATGTTTATAATATATGTAGCCAATGTTTGTTTTTTCAGTTGTACTTTACTTCATAACATTACAATACTTTTTTCTGATACTGGATATTACAGATTCTGCATCTGGGATGTAAAAGATGATAAAATACTTTTATGAAAATGAATTAAACTAATGTGATTTAAAATCAACTTAATATATTTTTCGAGATACTAATATTTATGTAATTATTTTCACAAAAGTACCTGATTTGAGATTTCCTTTTAATGCTTCACACAAAAATCATTATTTTTACTGATTGAAATAGAAAATATAGTATATAGGTTTTCAACAATAAAAACAGAATAAATAGTTTTATTCTGTTTTTAACAACTCGAATACAAACGATTAAAGTGACATCTAGTGGCTGCGGTCTACACATTTTAATAATAGGCTGGCATATCTATATAGTATAAAATCAATGGTAATGGTAAATGTTTGTATTAATTTAAATTAAATGAGTAGGTAAGGGTAAGTATCACAAAGAAAGTTACGATTGCTTCTTAAAGTTGTTGAGTGTCTATCAGTTGTACGATTCAAACATTTCAAACGATTCTTATCACCCATGGTGTGAGGTTTGTTCGTAAAAATTGAGAAATGTAAAATAATAGTTAAGTTAATACCTTCTAATTAATGTCATATAGATGCACAATGTATACGTATCTATGAAGTTAATAATAAAATTGTTTATACCTATTGTTCAATGTTAATATATTTTGTAGATAAATGTAAGTACTTTGAAACTTTTTAATGATTAAAAATAAAGTTCATTAAATTTAAAGAGTACGGAACTTAGTGTCAGAATATATCCATACATAGGTGATAACTGATAAGTATATAGAAAACATAATTATGACCTTACTCTACTATCAGTAATAGGTAATACATCTTTTTCTTCTGCTCACCAATTCTATTCGATCGCCTTCTTGTGGCATAACATTAAAAAATATAATACAATAATTGCAGCTTTTGAGTGAAATATAAGAACATAGAATGAGTTTAAAATTATGTAAACATATTTTCTATAAAAAAAAATTGGTTTTATTCGGGTTAAAATTTAAAATATTGAAACTATATATTATTATTTTTTATTAAAATTTAAGATCGTCGTAATAGGTTCATAATATTATACTGCGATCATAGCGTTTAAAAATATTTTATAAAGAGGAAAAAATTACAAAATTTAATTATTTAACCTTATTATTGACCATGATCAATCATAATATTTTTGTAATAATTTATTCAGTCCGATAGGAATCACGTGACCAGACCCAGTACCTAATGTTGTAACGGGTTTATTATTATTTGTGCGAATGCGTATTAATTTTATTATTAAAATAGTTTTATGATAATTCTTATGCCAATAAAAACTAAACAATTATTGTTAATTGAAACCAATAACTACAGTCCTACACGGTGCGTGGTGGTGGGTAAGGCAGATTCGAATTAAACAATTCAGCCACGTATAGGTACGTTTAGTAGCAGGTATTGTAATTAATAATATACAAACATTTTATTCGTCAATGATCACTCTCACTATGGAAACAATACAAAAGCCACGAAGACCGAAATTCCGAGTCCCTATCAAACTACGTTTTTGAAATAATAAATAGATACTACTCATGTGAGAATTTACAGAACATGAACAAATGGAATTATCGATTCTTAGTTGTTTTATACCAATATCAAGTCATGTCCGATTTAATTACACAGATAAAATAAATTTGACAGCCAAACATTGACATTTATCCAAAAGTTTTCACACTAACATATCCTATACATTTACCTAATCATGTTATTAAAATAATTCCATACATTATTCAACATTCATCGTAATTACAACTTACAAGTAAAACAAATAACAAAAAAATATTAAAAAATGTTTTACTTCTACTGCTACAACTGCTTGCAAATTTAACGTTTTTATATTTTTGAGATTGAACAGTATACATTCATGTTGTACGTATATGGGCTGTATATGTATCAAGTGCCAGTATGAAATATCTATAATTATTATTTAAGTTAAATATTCACCCTTTTACGGATAAAACTAGTACGATACCTAATCAAATTGACTCACATTGCCTCTCGAGACGTTTCCCCGTGAACATTTACCCGCTGACAGTTTATACTTATCCAATATAAGCATGCTTAAAACATGAATAAAATATTTAGTTTCCTAAAAATCATTTTTTATTTTTATAGATCACTGGTGATCATTCATTGAGATTACTCGTGTAGAGGCCTATAGGGCTATCAGTTATATATCTTAAACATTTTCAAAAATATGAATCTTAACTTAAATATTTTATACAATCAATAGGAACCAAACAATACAATAATATAGTCTAAGATAAATAAAAAACAATAACAGTTAAGTACCTAGCTAAACATTGAGTTATATATTAGTCCTAGACAATTAAAAACATCTCTACAGTCAGTATTTGTTAACCACATATGGATGTATTTAACCAATGCATATCTACCTATTATTAATATATTTCAAAGGATTTAATAATTTATGTTTTTTTATGTTTATAATAGTGATTATTTTAAAATGCAAGTTATTGATATTTAATACATCAAAATTATATATCATTATATATAATATATACATAAAATTATATTTAAATAAAAAAAACTATTTAAATTTATAAATGTATTGTATTCGAGGTTATTGCTAAAGATATAATATTATATTGATAATTCTTTATGCGTTTTTCCGTTAGTCTTATACAATGCTCTCTTAGCTAAACAATCGTTCTATGCCTTTCTAACTCAGAATACATGCATTTAATTTTTCAATTTTTTTTTTTCTGCATATTTAGGTATTTTCAGTTATAAACGTATTTTTTCTTTTTGAACATAATTTTTTTTGTTATTATTGGTACATTATTAGGTCATCAACATTTCTTACTATGAGTGATACCTCGGATAAAATCTATCGTGTTACGGTTTCCAAACTCGCTATAAATTATTACAATACGGTAAATGCAGCAGTATATTATTTTTTTTCTGTTTTGACACATCTTTTCCCACCAGTAATTCTTCAATTTTCACCCTACGTTAAATGTTGCTCTTTTTTAAGAGCTGCAATAACTTTCCAATCACTTGGGTGTACAGCATTTAATAAGGAGGCCATTGTGTTATGCCATCCCTCTACAGCATTATAAGTATTGTGTGGGGTTAGTGGGTTACCTTCCATTACTTAGTAATTCCACACTTGAATTAGTTGAATTGGGAACATGGAACTTCTTCTTAATTCCACCTGTCAGTTATTTTTTTCAAATATGTATAAATTGTTGAGTTTTTCAAGAATGTAATTGTTAACAATTTACAGGAAATTATCAGCAAGGTTATGTTACCACGGGGAAACGTTGTGCGAGGAAATGCCGGCGGAGAAATGTCATAGAATCATACAAAATAAATTACTCGGAGATAAAGTAACGAATTATTAATGAACTCTAAGGCCGTGAGTCACGAAAGTGCATTCGTGACGACGTAAAGTTTTGTACCTTCATTCGATTTAAAGTTTGGCATTAATATTTATTATTGCATTTATTTATATAATTTATGTATTTAACAACAATCATCAGCGTAGTAGCGTTTGTTTATAGTACGTACAGTTGAATTACGCTTGCATCGCATAACATAAAAGCTAAAACAAGCATTGTAGTATTGTAACACTACAGTATAACACATCCGTTTTAGTGACATACAGAAAGTCAAAATACCTATACCCACATGGCATGACATCCACATGACCATCTTGTACCCAGCCATTCTATACTCTGTTTGTGGTATTAAAATACAACATAAGTATTATTAAAGTATTTTTTCTGGCTTACTTAGTGCCTTTGATCTCTATTCAATATGTTTTGGTAGGTTTTGTATAGAAACCGTTTTGAACGTAATATTGACATCAGAAATATATACGTGGCCTTTATCGTTTACTTAGTCGTTCATGAGTAATGACGTAATGCACTCAGTAATGAAATGCCAATATTTTATGATTAATAAAAAGTAAGTATAATAATAGGTGTATAAAAGGAATGAGTTAAATGCGATTTCAATAAACTATTTATAATATTAATATATTCAGATAAAAAAAAATGTAAGTGTACTTATAATATTATAGGACCTAAATAGATTTTGTACACTGAGAATGTCAATCATTGTCTAAAATGCATTTTCTTATAGTGAATAAGATTATAATATTTATATGAGGTAACATAAGAACCATCTTAAAAACCGTAATATAATTTGATTTTGGTTTTCTTATAAGTCATCAAGTTTAGGTATATATTGGCAAGTGATATTAATTACCGAACTAAAACATATAACATAAAAAAAAAATACAAACAAAATTACACGTATAGGTACTAAAAATTGAAACTCTATAAATGATTTTTTTATAGTGTCAATACGATTTAAAAGCCACACGCTATATATATATTAATTATTTATGACTAATTCATTTTCTAAAAATGTAATTAAAACACTATTATAATAATATTAGGTGATGCGCGGACAAATGAAAACAAAATCAACAACTTATTTCAGTGTAGAAAACTAATAGAAAAATATAAATACGCAGCAAACAATCGCGTAGCGAAATTATTATTTTTTAATTACTTTTCTTGTATCAACAGTCTCATATGTCGATTGAGAATTAAATATTACATTTTCATGTCAACAAAATTAATATTATGATATCATTGACTGTTGATATTTTTTTCGATCGAGAAATAGTTTTTTGTTTCCAAAAGTCAAACAGAAATGTTTCAAGCGAATATTTTATTGTATTTAAAATGTTTTAATGATTTTAATTAAATCTTTAATGGTCAATGAATTCGTAAAAACTACACTTAAAATGTATTTATAAAACGGTAAATCGAAGTATATCATAAGTATACATTTTTATTATATTATATTATCCATCCGAGAACATAACTACATAACACTATTATTTTAATAGCGAACATATTATTTTTTAGTACAAAACATAATACAATACAATAATACGTGTAACTAATATAAATAACGATATGCGAAGACCGATGAATGATGATTCTATTACAAAGTAAAAATGCATACCGATAAGTCAATTAAAAAAATTTATAAATTTTTGTTTAATGAAAACGCGTAAGGCTATTACGTTGAGGTTGAATCGATACGTCATGTAAATACATTCAAATCGAAATTGTTAAAATTGTATTGGTGTAAAATATACGTTATATGTACTTGTAACAGTTAAACAGTCAACGGAATCGATTGGCTGGTTTAGTTTTTTTTTTTCAACAAGCAGTTATTCTTTGTTAAAACATAATAGTAAATACGTTCTACCTACTAGTGGAAAAAAAAAAAATAATGATTTAACAGTTCTACGATTACAGTATTACAAGTTATCTAATACGCTATTTATAAATATAATACATAAATGTAGACATAGGTTTACGCGCGTGTGAGCCGCACGCATTATAATATTAATCGCGGTAACAATAATATTTATTAGAATAATATAATATCGGTTGTAATCAATCGCACTTAATCCCGAAGTGTATAGGGAAAACGAACAAAACCGAAATTTACAGCTCGTAATCTGCTGTGACTTAAGTAACAATAAAAATAATGATGATGATGATGACGTTTATAATAATAATAATAATAATAGTATAACATTCTAGCAATAGTGATACATAATAATATCATCATGTTACATTTATGTACAAAAAAGGAAAAAAAAATTAATTAAATTGAAAATAAATAAATAAAAACAGTTTTGAACAGTGTATCACAACATAGGTACTTAAACATTACGCTGTGCGTTCGTACGATATTTCCGTGTTCAATATGAACAAACATAGGTACTGTTTTATATGAGATAATAGCGTGTCAAAGGCGTTTTAAACGATTCTTGTCGCGAGTTATTCGTCGACGGCCATGTAAAAGAAAAACGAAAAAACAAAAATGCCAAAAACCGCCGGACAAGTAGATGTAAGGTAACGTAACACGTATAATATTAAGCTTATTTCGCGTAGACAGATCGCAGAGTATAGGTACGCATATTATTATTATAATATATATCGAGAAACGAGAGAAACTGAAAAAAAAATATAACAATCGAAAACGCATATTACTGCTATAATAATAATAATAATAATAATAATAATAATAATAATAATAATAATAATAATAATATGTTTATTTATAATACATATTATAATATTATATTGTTAACGGCACACGTACGCGGGGTGTTGGGGCATGAAGTGTCCCCTGGAGGGGGGGATTTGATATTATTTTAATATTATCGTTGCATTTACATTAATCGCATATCATTGTATTGTCGTTGTTATCATTACTATATTATTGTTATTATTATTATTTTCACTATCGTTTACATAATACACGTTTAGAGATGGTCGCCTGCGTATTACTTGCACATGGTAGAACGCTAGTGCGGGGGTACCTATAGTTCATCAACCGGAAATGCCGGACCCGCTCTGGTGATCGGCCCGCGGCAACAGGGCCTGTCTGACCACCAGACACTCGTCCGTGTCCTCTTCCTCGACTTCCGGCAGCGTCTCCATAATCAGCGGTGGCGCCTGAGCGGGCTGAAGCCCTTTGCCCACCAAGTAGTACGTCATCAGTTGTCCCTTTCCCTTGACCGCTACCAGGCCACGTTGCTCGAACTTGAATCCGAAGTGCTGCAAGATGTTGCACGTTTCTTCCGTCACCTTTTTGGACAAGCACAGAAAACGATAACGTGTTAACAACGCATAGTACGCAATAGTTATTATAACATAACATGATAATAAACACGGCTATTATACAGGCTACGACGAATATTGCCACAACGGCACTGATGACACACCGGTGGTGTGCGGTGATGTACAGCCGTAGGCTACGTGGGATGGGTAGATAATATTATGTTAACACGATGAGCTGAGCGGGAGGCGGTCAGGACGCGTAGACACAAGTGCATACACAATAAAATCCGTTAAACGTAGCGTAATTTTAAATATTTTCGGAATAAAATCACATGTGATAGTTATCCAAATTAGCTCAATGTACGTATAATACACGTGTTTAAATAGGATTACATATTATACTCTACGACCTTACGTCACAGCGGTTCTCAACCTTTCTATGTAGGTGACTCAAGATATTCAACCAATTTTTCCTATACCGGCCTGCAACCGCACTCTCACAGTTCACACTGAAACTTTCACTATAACAGGACACGAGTTGTAATAATTAATTAAAGTGAAGTTCACATTGTTGATGATTGATTCGAAGGAAAACAGTGGTTAAATTTTCCTAATAGAATATTAGTATTAGTTTTGTGTTGTTTTCGATTACCTATTCTGATAACACTATTTTTATAATAGATCATGGTAAAATCGTCAATTGTATAGCTCCACGAATAAAGTACTGATAGAACAGTTTTATTATTGTACACGGGTGTTGTATAACAGATACGATTAATTTCACTAGTGTACGCTCATTAAAACATATTTTTACCCAAATTAACGTAATATTCGTTTAGTAAGTCATATTTAATATTAATAGAACATGAAAATTTGGCCATGGACATCATTGTATTGGGATATATTCATTTCTAGTATTTTATTTTACCTACAAAACGGATGTTACTACATTATAGGTGCAAATACCTATATTAAGTCGAGAAAATTTTAACTTTAATTATTTTCAAGATATAAAATTTAAATGTTTTATTTACTGTCAATTAGTGATACAATCATTTTTATTGTCAATGGTTTTTTGTTGTCACCCAATTTAATTTATTACTAATTTTATTCTCCTAATTTTAATATACTTACATTAAAAATAGTTACGAAAATTTAAAATTGATGATATTATAATCAGAATCTGTGATTCGCTATTATGGTTACTATAGTGAGCGATTAAGTTAACCTCCCTTAAAAATGTTTATAAATCCCACAAAAACGTGTTGATTAATGATTTATTATAAAAAACAGATTGCATACTAGTGTTGATATACACTATTAAAAAGAACGGGTGGGCCTCGCTTTGCTGTACAGTTGGGGGTGGAGTGTACCTCGTTTATAGGATAGGTCATTATTACAATGGATTTGTTAAATTTGAATGCAATGCTAGATATCATTGTATACGAATAACGATTCTGAACGGAGTTAATATGTTTGTCTAAAATGTGTGTATAATAATATAGTATTTTATATTTAAATTGAATTATAATGAAATTTCGTAAAAGTTTAAATTTAAAACAGTCATAAAATTTTTCCCCTTTAGCCTGGTAGAATTTTTTTTATATATTTTTGAAGATAAACTTATGGAAAACCTAGTGTTAAAATTTTGAATCTTAAGTATAAACAGAAAAAAATTTATGAATTTTCAACTACAACATAACTTGCAAATTATCGCGATTTTAACATATTTTATACAAATTTAAACTTTATGGGCTTATAAAAAAAATTTGAGTGAAACCATCTCCGATATTTTTCAGTTACAATTAGTATTACTTATATTTAATCCTTTAATTCATTTTCAAGAGTTTTTGGACAGCCAAAAAATTTTTATAGATATTTAAAAAAAAAAAAAACCTACAAAAATCGAAAATTTAAATTGTCTATAAATAAATCAAAATATGTCAAAATATGTCAAAATACTTTGAAAACTTAACCATGTATAGAAAATACCAATATAAATATTTGGTGAAAATTTCAAGTTGTTGCGGTTTTTCGTTTTTGAGTTAGAGCATTTTAAAAAAATGTAGTTTGTAAAAACGTGATTTTGCGTAAAATTTCCCGTTTTCTTCGTAATTTTTTTAACGTTTTTTTCGATTTTTGCAAAAAGTATTAAAAAAGTTGCATTTTTGACTTGCCCAAGTACCATCTAAATTCACTTTCCTTTCAGAAAAGTTGCTGTATAAGCAAATCGAATCATTTTTACTGCAAAAAAAGTTGTCGTCAGACACAAAAAAAAAAAAAAACACACATCATTGTAAAATCAATAGATTCCATCACTCCGTTCGGAATCTAAAATAATTTTGCTTACAACTATGTATATTACATAGTTATTTATTTTATATTTGTTGTAAACTAATTAATTACATTAATCAACGTAGTATTTACTCTCAGAAGTTAAGCCGAAAATTTAAAGCCGGTTTGTGCTAATAAAGGAATGCGTTCAGTCAAATAAGGATATTATTACGTTGCAGAGAAACAAAAGGAGCAAACTGTCCGTTACCGAGTCGCCAGATTATGATATGATTTAGAGTAAATGATGGATAGGACGGATATAAGACGTGCTTACGGGGAACAAAGAGGAAATTGCAAGTGAAGCGAACGAAACAAAAAGTAGAATTTCTCTGGGCCCTTTACACTCTAAATCATGGAATAATCAGTTAACTAGGTGATATATTATAGTATCAAGATGTGCTTGAAGTTAAAAAACGTATTATACCGTATTATAACCCATAGTGTTGATTTGATATAACTATGATGAGCGAGCAGGTAAACGATAAATCTTGAACTTTTTTTTTTTTTTTTTGGGATAATTTATATGGAATCGATATTATTTAGCGGAAGCTTTCCGTTATCAGAATATGTTTTTCCGAAAGAGAGCCCGCTAAAATATCAGTCAACTGAACACGACTATGATAATTGATTACAACAATATTCTCAGTTGATAATTTGTAATTAAAATAAAATTCATATAGTTCTACATTCTTTATATTAATAGAAAATAGAAAATCCGTGAAAAAAGATTGTTGAAGTATGATAAGTCGAACAGTATTAAATATAGAGCTACAAGCGAAATATCAGATCTATTAACGTTTGCAATCGTTATCAGAATAACAGTGGAATTGATCGTCTGCAGCATGACGTAACCGTATACTCGCAAACTTTAAATGTTTATATAAAAACGTAGAAAAAAATTGCTCCACAAAGGTTATCTCTACACATTTGGTATACGCTAACAAAGAAAATAAAAAAAATATTGAATGAGACCTTTTTTGCATATACCTTAATAATAATTTAAATTCAAAAATACAATATTATTTATCGTTGTCATATTGCTATAACAATATGAGTCAATTAACTTATTATTTTATTTCGTTGATTAGATTTTTAAACATCTACGGGCGCGGATAAAATATGCAATTTGATCAGAAGTGTATATTATATAGTAAATTGTTCATTAACATACTTGTATGCACCCTGCCTTGCCAGTACTCTCCATTCTTGACGCTACATTTACAGAATTTCCCCAGATATCATAATGAGGTTTTCTTGCACCTATAACGCCGGCTGTGATCGGTCCGTGATTGATTCCTATAAAATGATACATTATTTGTTTTTAAGTTACACATTTTATTTATACGTCATAACATTATTTTAAGCAATGTTATACCAAAACATTTAGATTTTTATTTGTTAACATCGATCAATGTTATTCGTAATGTAATATTATACAAAAATGAACCACGTAATCTCTGATTTTTGATCAGTGCTTTAGTGTGTTTATTTTGTATACATACATTTAAATATATTAATGAGGTGGATAGTACAGAGGGAATGCTTTATATGCGCATATTATAAATTATAGGTAATATTAATTTTTAAAAATTTTCAGAGACTTTTCACAAGAAAAAAAATCATTCGAAGAATATGTGTTTATTATTTAAATACAGTAAAAACACAAACTGCATCGACAGTCAAATTTTATGTTCACACATCGATATTCTTGTACGCTACACAATCTTATTTTATATTGTAATATTAGTACGTTATACGCGGACTAAAATATATTAAAATGTTAGTCGAAACTAAAACAATTTTGAAATGATTTTTTTTTTTTAATGAAACTTCATACAGATTATAGGTGGGTGGAAGTGGGAGACATATTTTTGATTAGGCTGGTCACCTGACTCTCGTCCAATCGTAATAACTTTCTTGTTTTCGAGTTACCTATGTATTTTTTTTTTTTTTACTTCATGTATAGTTTTACCAATTTTTCTATAAAGGTAAGGTATTAAAACAAAGATTTTTCTTTCGAATAAAATGGACAAAATTCTTTTTTCGATATACTTACCCATTTTTAATACGAAGTGGTTAAAACTCTGTTCGTTTATGCCTTGAAGTGCTTTTTTCAGATCAAAAGCAAAGTCCACAAGCAAAGCAAGGTGTGCCCATCTAAATTCAATGGGATCATCAGGCTGAAATGTCAAATATTTATGTATTGTATTTATTGTACAATAATACATTTTACAATAATTCATTTTACGGTTTGCATAATTTTTGGGTAGTTGACATGTTTTTTTTTTTATTTTTTTAATTGACAATTTGCACTACTTACTATAAAGCACAATGGTTTTTGAAAATGAAAATTTATAGAAATCAAATATTAAAAGTGTATATTTATTAATATACGTTGATGTTTGAATTGTTGATAAGTATTATTATTTGTGGGGTATCTTAAAAACATATTACGAGGTATCTACTATCTACTACCACATGACATTTTAATAGCTCACTTCAATTGTCGAAACTCAAAATCATACGAAAATAATTGTTTTCAAAAACACATAAACGGCTTAAACTATAAACGAGGAAACGAATAGATGTTCGTATGATAAATATTGACCACTTTTCATGTACGTAAATAATATAATATTGTCTACTGCTAATAACTATAATAAGTCATGTCTATCACAAAATAATCATTATAAAAGCGAAACGAATTATTTAAATTATATAATATGTACACACCTTAACGACGCGCGAAGGGTTTAGCCCACTAGCTGCCATGTAAGTCGAACCGATCGTTTTAATCTTAATGATATCTTGGTAACGTGGTTGTTCAAGAAGCTGTAGAAAATTTAATTATGTCATAGTTGTAGGAATTTCACGTGCCGTATGTCGCATTCAGCCGCATATATTACGGCGTTAGAACACTTACCGCGTCAAAATCAGATATAACTTCGTTGAGAAACCTTAAACATTCTAGTCCTTGATTGTTAACCGTCTCTTCGGAATAGAAATCTGAAACGAATCGTTTATATAATATTACGTATAAGCACACTGCATGTATTATTCTTGCGTCTGCGAGTAACGCGAGTGCGGTGTAATCGTTTTAGCGAGAATTACCTGAAAAGTTTGGCATCGACGCGAACAAAACTCCAACTTCGGCATAACTCTGGCTGTACAGCTCTTCGTGCTGACGTTTATAACTTCCTAGGAAATGTTTGGCCACGTGAGGCGGTAAAATATTGTACACCAACGCTTCGTTTCTCCTTCGGATGTCCGAGGCCCTTTCTCTCTGCTCTTCCACTTCCGTTCGCCATAAATAAAGAACCCGCGACGACTTGTCCATCTATATATACATATACATATGGATGTAGCAACAAATATTTCAGACGCGTTGTAGTATTGTTTTTGTTTACACAGAGTGAATGCTTACGTTTCTGGCCAAAAACACGAGCGCCATTGTTACAGCTATGAGTAAAAACGATAGGGCGTACTTTGACGGCAAAACTCTGAAAACGATCAATTATTATATTGTTATTATTATACCAGTAGGTACAGGTTTTCGCCGCATATTGATTGATGGTGCAGGTTTATAGAGCAGAACTAATTAATAATTTGTATCATAGACAGAAAACGCACAGTATACAGTGTGTATGATTCGTTGTGCTATACTCTTACGTTTCGTATAATTAACAATTCATGATTCGATTTAAAAAGATCGGTATGCATTATACTGTTATTGTTTACACGTAACACTAAAAAAAGTTTTTCATTTCTAGGGTAAACAACAAATACGTATAAATATTGAATTCAAATTAATTTCATTCGAATATATACTGTTATAAAAAAAATGTATAGCTTTTTAAAATACCATTTGAGATTAAAAAAATATATTAAGCAATTTTTATTCGAATGCTTTACAAGACCACTGCAGTGGGTTATTATGCAGATCAGACGTGAACGAGTTTCATATTTTAGTTTTTTCATAGCACTCTTATGTATATTTATGTAATTTGTCATTTCTATGAACATGGTGTTTGAGAAATTTAATTCCCAGCATAGCCAAAAAATCTGTTAATATTTTTAATCACAACTACCCTAAGCAGCGCAGGTGAACAACTACGTAAAAACGGACTGATAAGCTTTATTTTTGTTCAGAAAACACAGATAATGATACAGAATACAGATAAACAAATAAAACAGAAGTGCAGTTTTGAAATTTAATTAAAAATATGGTTTAATATCGAATGGTTTTTTTTTAACTATGACGATTGTCGATTAATCAATATAGTATTTATATTTCATGTTGGTCTTTTTTGTTGGGCTAGTGTAGTAATTGGGATCCTACTCGTACATAAGACTGAAAATTTCTAGTCAATACATTTGTTTTCGGTTCGTGTCTTTCGCAGATATAATATCAATAATAAATCATATGTTATACATATAGTATATGGAACTATTTTGCAAGACTTGTACGGGTCCTTCGACCTTCTCCGTGTTTTCTACCCATAGGAGCGCACCATATAATTATATTAAACACACGATGTGTTTTGTAACTATACACGTTCACATTGCAATGGTTCCGAAATCGTATCATAATAATTGTTGTAATTATTATTGTTATTTTACTTGATTGGCTTGTAAATCGACGAGTCCTCGCAGTCGATGGCTGAGCCCACGGTGACCGTGTTGACAACGCAGTGTATCAGAGTGATGACGAACAATATGGTCGCTTTGGTGAAGTGCGACAGTTGTGTCAACATGGACGTGGCTATCAACGCTAACACCATGAAGTACGTGAAGTATGACGGGTATATGCAGTAGGTCGAAGGATCGCTTTGACCGTGCGTGCAGTTCGTAAGGATTGGACTGTCGGACCAGCACGATACCTGCAGATCATTGGAAAAATAGTAAATCACTATAAAACGAATAAACCATAAGATTGGGTACAATAATAATAATTATTGCTATACGCGTCGAATATAACGAGTACAAGTTATTGATTCGGTCGGTGTAATGACGGTACTTGGTTTTTATTGAATATTATATTATACAAAGGGAATATTTAATTTTAGCACGCTGAAAAGTGCGTTTTACATTACGCTGTATATACTGTGCACAGCGCACATTCGATGATTTGCACTATAAATAATTTTGTAGTACAAACAAAAAATACAATAATATAATAGATCATTGAAATGAATACTAGGCATGAGGCGCGTATATTAATGTTCCTATAATGATGAATTATTAGCCCATCAGCGTTTTCGTTAGCTGCAGGCCGTATAGGTATTATCATGTAAATGTTGTGATGTCAATTGAAACGCATATAAGTGAAAAAAATTTTAGTTGACAACTACCTACTACTGGGTAGGTAATCGAAAACATGCGGTTGAATGAACCAATGAATCGTAAACTTCACTGAAAATTCGAAAATTTCAAAATATTTAACTAAAATTGTTCCTAAGTGGTGTTATAATGGAAAAACATGAAAATATTATATATATATATATATATATACGTAACTCATGTCCAATAAATAGTTTATAAAACCTTGTGGTTACCTGGTTATCGACTAGAAAAGGAAACGCAAATTAATTATTTTTATTATTATTTGCATATGACACATCTGGCTTATTTTTAGATGACATGAGCAATGTATAGACGAAATGAATAAAATTAAACAAATAAATGAATTGATTTAAAAGTAAATGCACTTGTTTTGTGTTATTTTTGTTTCCGTGTAGTTTTAAACGAAAAGAGTTTCGTTCGTTACCTATAACCTTTAGAATATTATTGATCTAGGTACATTTTCATTGTAAAAAGTCAACAATAATTGATAACTTTGTCACTTAAATAAAAATAGGTCACTGGAGCCAAGTGCTCCTTTCCACACTATTTACTCTTTTCGCTATTTTACACGGTAACGTTTACGAAACATTAAAGTGCGTTCACTTCGCGTGTCCCATGTTATTTTAAGTTAACCACAATTATTTAGCTGAGCAAACGAACGCGTATCCGGGCTCTGAAATAAAACGAGTACATATTATGGGTTTGTTTGACTTACCAGTCCTACAAGATTAGTAGACGCTAACAATAACGCGGCAGTGATACCGAGTATACGGCGTATCCACAAAGAGTCGTTGATGGCCTCACTAAACCATATGACTTTCGATGGCAGAATCTAAGAACAGATAATTCGTATGGGTAAATTTTAGTCGTAACATAGACATTTTTCTCTCTCTCTACTATCATGCACACCAATATTACAAACTTTATGTATTTTTATAATTCAAAGCGTTGAGACAAGAAAACAAAAAAGAAATAAATAATCTTGTTAATAAACGACGTCGTTTCAAATAAGAAATAAAATATTTGATTTATAAATATTTAAAACAAAATTACGACTACATAATGCCGCAATACGTATATTATATCATTTGAATTTTGAAGTTGTAACCCAGAGAACCTTTCAACAGGAAAAACATATAGTTTCCAAACACATGAAATGATGCGTACAAGTACTGAAGCACTTTTATCTTTTATACAAGAATCTGAGATCTGACAAATCCAATAAATTTTGTATTACAAACACTTACATTACACGTATAATAAGAACGTTTTATTCTTATTTTTTTTCTTCCGAAAATTTTTATTTCAAAATTTAATATAGCAATTTCATAGTTAATTATTTAAAAAAAAATTTGTTGGAAAATATTGTTTACGATTATTAGTTAATTAATGAAAATTTCAATGAACAGCAATGGTTTTAGAAGAAAATACCGTCACCTACAAAAAAATATTGGAATCTTACCAAATTTTAAAATTTGTACAAATTGTTTAAAAATTAACGACTTATAAGAAATGACAATTTCGCATACCAACATTTTTGTAAAAATTAAATTTATAAAATAACTATCTAGTCTTTTCTTAAAAAATATCTAAATACAATTTTAGATTTTTAATAAAATCCTCTTATTATTATTGTAAAATTCAAAAGATGTGTATTACAGCGCTGAACTATAATAATTATTTAAAAAGGAAACTTTAAAGTGTTGAGTAGAACAAATGCCATTGCATCTGTCTGATCTCCGTAGGGCACCCTGTATATGTAAATGTATATTTATTTAACATAGAAGTTGTAAGTTACTTACTCTTGGGAAAATGTCGGCAACTGATACTACTACGATAATCAATAATAACACTAATGCAAGGCAGCTGGAGATGTAGCTTAAAATGTCTCTGCAAAATAATTTGTTATATTATGTAACGTTAGAAAATTAACGATTTTTAATATCAAATTCGCACAACGGGTTTATCACGGACCTGGACAACATGATGATTTGTGCGGAAGACGTCAAAAAGAGTACCAACGGACAGCCTATAAGAGACACGCCAGATGCCGCTTCTTTGTGATATTTGTATTCGCGCTCCTTTGCTTCGTCGTTGAATGCCAAAGTGAAAAACTTTGTGTGCTTGTTCAGATCTCTTTAATAATCCAAACAAAACATAACACAGTATAATAAATAATTCGTATTGTATATTGAAACGATGGTTGAGTATCG
Organism: Chaitophorus viminalis; assembly: GCA_025469195.1. Lineage (NCBI taxonomy): Eukaryota > Metazoa > Arthropoda > Insecta > Hemiptera > Aphididae > Chaitophorus > Chaitophorus viminalis. The sequence continues at coordinate 91,285 of JAIPRK010000804.1, read as the reverse complement.
AACAAATATACTAATTTTATATCCGTGTATTAATCCTTTTTAATACGGTTAGGTTAAATAAATATCAAACTGCAGTTATGGTTATATGATGTAATATCATTATTAATACCTACTTGAAGGTTTTCTATTAGATATATCCTATTCGATTTATCAACATTTTATTCTATCAATCACCGCCACCCATTGGGAATAAAAATATTTTTGCCTTTTGGCACCATTTTATTTTATATCATCGGCGACAGATTTATTTCTAGGATTAAATTATCTTTTAGGAACACAAATGGAAAAAAAAAATCGTATACTCGCATTTTTCGTTACATTGATAATACTCTGTACATGAAAATAAAATATTATTATTCAAAGGTAGAATAATATAAACGAGTTGATTTCGTGCACGATAACCTGTATGGTGATTAATTTTCGGATTCTATGAGATTTCTAAGCCATGGAACATTTTGTTTTACCCTAATTCACGGTATTTAATAATAGAATAAACGGTACAAACAAGGAGTGCAATTTAATTAATCGAGAGATCGGAATATCACGGAACACAATGTTTTATACTCCGAAACATAAATTAATACAACAATCAATTTGCGGAATATTCGTCTATAATAATGGAATAATGGTTTATATTGTTCTAGAGTCTAGAAAAGTCTGGACCTGTGGGCAAAACGTATCCGGTGGAAATACAACAACGCCATAGTTTATATAATTATAAAATAATATGTGCAATACCGTAAATTCCCATTACGGAGGCACAACAAACGCGTAACGCTATATTTATTATATTTACCTGTGACCATCTCTGTTCATCAAGTCTTTTCTCAGTCGTTTCTTAAAGTTCTCGGAATCCTCCTTGGCCTGAGCAATTAAATCGGCATCGTCAATCGGCGTTGCGCACTATTTTAACACACACACACACACAATTAATTATATAAAATCTATAACATATTATATGACATCATTTTGCCAATAATTATTTTTTATTAGGTTATTATATTTTGTATGAAACCACTATGAAACATAATATTGAAACCAAATTGTGATCTAAATACTGTGGGCGAACACAAAGGAAGTTCACATTATAGGCGCAACTAAAACTTTATTCTTGGATGGTCTTAGTCGCTTAACAGTTTATGATAACAGTTACTTATGAGAAAAGCATTTGCACACCTACATAATCTTAAGCAGGTAAATACTAATATAGTAGAAAACATAAATAGTTAAGCTCTTAAACGTTTAAATGTTAAATTACCCATATATCAACTGTATACTTTAGATGTGTACAAATTATTCATGAAACATTATTCGTTTGTTTTTTTTTTCAACGCATAAGAAGTTATTGTTTGTGGATTTCTTTCTATACTCAAAAGGTACTCAAAAAGACAAAATAATTTGTCCCATGGTCGACTTCGGTAAAAAATAAACGCTATAAAGTTGTTGAGCCAATAAAAAATTTATGCAGCCATTTACGATCGATTTTACTGGTTAGGATACGTAATTTTAAAAACAGTTTCTTTTAAATAATCAACACACCTACTGAAGATTTTTATTTCACATATTATTCGGGAAATATAATACGGCAAAGCAGAGTATCGTTTCAAAATTAACTCTTATTTAAATAGTTTAAAAAAACTAAGTTGGGTATGCCCTCCCTCTCATTTAGTTGCGATTTGGACGAAATTATACCTAATTTGAGTGATCGAAGTAATAAAAAATATTATGTTTATTACGCGATAACACGAGCAGTATAACAATAATTAATGAATGCATATTTCAATGAATGCTAATATAAAATTGTCCTATTATAGTTATTCAAACATACTGTGGAGGAGAAATGATCAACAACAGAAAGTAGGGCAATTGGTCCCATTGGTCTAAGGGCGCACAACTGTTATACGATAACGGTGAATCGTGTACTTACCACCGATTCTTTGCTGGCACTAATTTGATCGTTTAAAGATCCGTTTTGTACTTCCATTTTGAACTGTTGTGCGTATAAAAATAAACAGATAATGAACAATTTAATTCCAGAATACATGACGAAAATGAACAACAATAATATTACCGGTTTGATCGCTTTGATGATGAAAAATGTTTTTATGCTGGCCATCTTGAGTGCTTCTTCGCGCCGTTCACCGTAACCAGGCTCCACTTCGAATTCTCCGTTCAAGAAACCCAACGTTTTTTCGGATATATGAACTCGTCTGAAAATACCAATCGAATATTTATCGTGTATTCCTCCATTCGCAGATAAACGTATAATATATGTATTAAGGTGGTCTAATAATGGTCAAAAAAAATTTTATTTCGAAAACTTAATCTGCTACACTTGATATTTGTTCTAAATAGTTTCAAAACGAGCTTATAAGAAAAAAAAATTTTTTAAAATTTTACATATTATGTATGCGTGTAGAATTTATACCCCGGCATTCCACTGCTTTCCATTTTGTTTGCTAATTCTACGTCCTTAGAGTAAACGTCGAATTGCCATTGTCGCTGACCCAAAACGCCGGCCAAAACGGCTCCCGTGTGTATGCCCACCCGCATGTCCACAGGCGAGTTTGTGGTCTGCTGTACGTATCTAGAAAAAGGATGGGAATAATGGCAATCATTATTGCAGTAACCTTACACAAGGCGCGGATCTCGCAATGTGCTCCAGTCAAAACAACGGCTGTTATTCTTACTTGATGGCTTTGACCATCGACAGTCCCATGTGTACGCTGAGCACAGCGTGATCGGGTCGTTCTTTGGGAGCACCACTAATGCAATAGTAACAATCACCCAAAATCTTGATCCTGAGCTGTTGGTATTTCTGTGAACATAACAGAGATAATAAACGTTAAAAGCATGCCGGTCACCGTAATTGTTGTCGATATGCACTAAAGCAATAACGGTTTCCTTACCTCGGATAGTCTGTCAAATCTGGCGAACAACTCGTTAAGGATTTTCACCAAGTCCGATGCAGAGTACGTTGACGATATAGCTGTGAACCCGACGATGTCGGCGTACAAAATACTGCAACGTAAGTAAATATACAGATATTATATTAATAACGCAATATGATCAGAAGTATTAACTTATAAAACGGAATTTATGAATATTGAATATATACTATAATAATATGTCATCGAATAAATAATTAAATAATAAAATACCTTTTATATATAAATATATATAAAAAAAAAACAATTTGTATGCCAATTTACTGAAAAAAATTCAATTTAAACGCAACGTTTGTTCCTGTAGTATTTATTTTTTTCAAACCATCTCCACATAGAAAACATATAAAATTACTCTTTTAAGAACATGCGACTTATAATATACATATACCATAATGTACGTAGATAATTTAAAGTTTAAGTTATAGAATACCCAAAAGTTATATTATTTCCAAGCTATTATTTACTTGGAACAAATGCTATTCAAACAACTTTTAGCAGACGTTTTAGACGAAGGTTGCAGTGAGCACGAGCGGTTCGGTTGGATTGGATTTCGACACCGAAATAGAACGGATGTCAAGAGGAAAAATTACATAACATTTCTCTTTTTAAAATAAGTCTTTTTATATACATTCCAGTATTCCACTATATTCCATTAAACCCAATGTACACTTCTTAATTTATTCATAACAATGAAATTATAATCCACACATACCATTTTAAATACTGTAAATTTCGTTTGCTCCCTAATTTTGTTATTTTATTATGTGACGGTTCACGGTTCACGATTACGTCGTTTCCATTATAACTGATTAGTACTTAAATATGTTTTATCCTAATCATGTTATACACATGAATATATTAGGTAGGTATATCAAGTAATTGATAACCAGTCAACAATATTTTGAAAAGAATATCTGAAAACAGTGTACACTTAAAAATTAAAATTAAATCAACCGTCGGAAATGCAATACTAATTGAGCAAGTCAAATGGAAATGTGAATTAAATTTTTAAGAAAAACTAAAACAAAAATACACAATTTAAAGAAATAAGAATTATATTGATCCGTGTATATAGAATACTATGTAATATTGTATATAGTTATAATTTCATATAACTCATCATATCTAACATAATAACGCATTACTTTGGAGTCGTCATTCATCGGAAAAATCAGTTTTTCTTCACCAGCAATATTAACAATATCAAACCATTTAAGTCACCGATAGTGAACTGTTTTTTCACATTAACAGATTTAGCTTCTTTAATTTCACTTAAAAATATATTATATTTTTCCTCAGTTAGATAAAAGTTATTTTTGTCATTTTTTCAATCCACAACACTATTTAAAATTTCATAAAATCGTATTCTAAGCGACATATTGGTTGGGTACTGTGTATACTCGTAATACTAACCGCAACAATTGAAAAACGAATACTGCTCGTAAAATTTTTTCCTGCAATTGGCCCTGGTATCAATTTATTAAATTATTCTTCTATTAAACCTGTTTCATATCTTAATCATTGAAAATGCAATGATTATAAACTCATAATTCGTATCTAAGTCAAAAATTGAATTAGGTATATAAATTAAAACTATTGAAATCAACACCAATACACAAGAATAAATACAAGTAAGAATTATCATAGAATCGGAAAAAAAATATAATTTCGGACTTTTACAAACATTGATTGTTAATCTTAAGATTTACCAAAACTCGCTTGTAAAAGTCCGAACTGCTAAAATTATTCGGAGTTTGACCAAACAATAATGTATGTCCTAAGTTGTATACATATAATTGTAAAAAAAAATAAATAAAAGATTTGGAAGTTAAAATACGGGTTTGCGAGAATATATTTGATTTAAATAGCTCTACAGAATACTATATTTATACTATTAATACCTTCAGTGGCGTCAGTAATAACTGCATTCGAAAGATATAATAACGCACATGCATATACGTTTTATGTGAGTTAGAAAATATTAATATGTTTTAAAAATGCTGTTGAAAAAAAAAGTTAAATGGAATCCTGGATACAGCATATTGCACAATCGATCCATAACCTTATATAGTTATACTCAATCGTATACATAGTTTATAATTTATTAGAATTAAAATCCATTTCGGCCCAAAAAAACTAAAATTAATTTTTAATTTAAAATATTGTTTTCAATTTGATTTTAGCGTTTTGTTCTTGTAAAACATTTAAAAAATAGGTAACAGTTCATTTTAAATTGTAATAGTATATTATATATAATAAAGTTTTCTCAAAAAAGCTTTTACTTTGGTTATTCACTGGTTCTCTGGTTTTACTAAATTTAAATAGATTTTTGCATTAAATGTTTAATAAATAATGGTGATTTAACCATGTAATGTTGTCTGTTTTTATGATATTTTCAAAATTCATAATGAATTACATTTTGTACTTAAGTGTTAGAAAAGTGAACTTTTTTGTTTTTAGTAAAAATATGATAATAAAAGAAAGTATTATACATTTATACTACTTATTTTTTCAGTTTTTATTAAAATTAAGTTACAACTTGGTTTTTTGTATGATTGGTTGATTTTCTTTTAAGCCCAAATTATATTAAAATTATTAATGATACATAATATTTTTAAACTTCACACTACTTCGTTAATTATTGTTTTATTATTTTATTTTTACATTTTATGTTTTACGAGTAGATTGAATGCATTAGTATTTACTACATAATAGAACATCAAAACTTTTGAGTGTCTACAAAATAGTAGATTAATATATTCTGACCTTTAACAAAAATACCAATAGAAAATGTATTTCAAGGTATTGCAAAATAATAATTAATTTAAAGCTTTTAGAAATAGAAGCCGTTCATCGGGTATGAATGTTAGCGAGAAACTCAACCCATATTATTATAGAGTCCACATAATAATAATATTTATTCGTCTTAATTTATTTTTTTCATTAACTATTGTATAAAGTCTGTGTATTGTGTATCATACTTTTCATTGTTAAGCTGAAAAAGTCACTGCACGAGTGCACACTAAAATTGATTACGTGATAAACATTCAGAAGAGGCTAAAATACAGAAGCTATTTGCTGTTAAATTATACTGTACACAATTTTATAAGTTTCACACCCGTCCACTTAACAAGTAATAAAAATGTTGTAGGAAACGTTTAAAGAAAAATGTGTTTTAAAACGATAAGATTCTAAGGAGCATAAGAAAAGAAAAGATTACTCACGAAGAAAATATAAAGTTTATGCTAAGTATACGGGAAAACTTCGATAGAAAAAAAATAAAAAATACAACCACTGCCAAATGAATACATTTGAATACGTAAAATGTAGTACTTTTATTTTTTTTTTTGTTAAAAAGTTGTGAATTATTTATTCTGTGAATTTATTATCGTATTAACATTTTTGTCGACTACCCACGTGAATGACTTGCGAAATATTGGTGACAATCGTATTGTTCCCTCGTAAAATGTCAACACGAAAAAATATATCATCACATATTATGTATAAAATGCTTAAACGAGTCGTGGAAATTGTATAATATTGTTTTATTAATCGACTTAGCGGCGCGCAACGGGTAGTCACTGTTTTTACAATAATTGATACCTGTCGTTGTGTCGTTATATAGATAACAAATCCAATGAGATTAGGTACATTTAGTACGGGTCGCATATGGGTTCGCGTACTGTTATTGTATGTATACGAACAAAATGTCCAAAAAATATATTATTATCATTGTAAATATATCGGTTCGAACAAAATATAATGAATAAAATAGGATAAGAGCCCCACAGGGAATTCCGTAAAAATCCAATTTTACCCTTATGAACAGCAACCCATTTGATACAATATACATAAATAAAACTTTGTTCTCCATTTGATGTTATGACGGATAACCGAACTAAACTTAAATGTAAATCATATACTGTTTACTTGGTGAAATTTATAGTTTTTGTTTTATTAGGCAATCGATTTTATTAATATAATTTAGTATACATAAGTTAGGGGTTGGTTATTACTACTTCAACAACGATCGTTTCACCCCATTATGATTTTTCTCATAAGAAAAAAAAATATTGTACTAACAAAGAATTAATACTTATTTCTCGCAGTTTTCAACAGAAAATAATGTCTGGTTAAAGCTACAAATATTTAAGTATATCTAATATAGATATATCAATACTGATTTTAAAATGTACACATGAAAGTTACGTCATCTTAGACCACTGGACGTCACTATTTGCATTCAACAATTTGTTATATTGTATTGTTGTCTATATCTTGACTAATTGTTTAAAGGTTAAAACTATATTATTATAGGTCAATTGTGTTACCTACTGTTGAAAACCTATTTTCGTAAAGTTGAATGCATACGATTACAGCGATGTCTGGTACCCGCGTCCACACATTGTCTACCAATTACTATTTTAACTTTAAGATAGCGTATAACAAGGTATTATAAAATCAATGGTATTGCTTGTTAAAATGTTATCGTTTTTTTTTTTTTTTTTTTTTTTATCTAGTTCTTATTTTTATATTACATTTTATAGTTATATTATAATCGATACATACGAAGCAAAAGTACCCAACTAGTATTTATTTATTTTATAAACTTTTTCAATACTTTTTAAAAGCATCGAAAAAAACATAACAAAATAAAATTTTTTTAAATGCTCTCTCAAAATGAAAAACCGTAAATACTTGAAATTTTCACCAAATATTTGTATTGACGTATTTTATATATTATTATACATATATTATTTATACATGGTTAAGTTTTCAAAGTATTTTAAAATTTTGTTATGTTTATTTTTTGTTATTTAATTTAGAAATGTTATATTGTAGTTAAAAATTCATAAAATGTCTTCTATTTGCATTTAAGGTTCAAAATTTTAATACTAGGTTATTTATAAGTTACTCTTCAAAAAACTGTAAGAAAAATTCTACTGGACTTTTATTACCTATCATTCCATTCAAATTTAACAAATCCATTGTAATGATCTCTCCTATGAACGAGGTACACTCCACCCCCTACTGTACAGCAGAGCCAAGCCCATCCAGCTCTTTTTTTTGTGCTTTAAAGATAAATATTTTTTTAGTGATATTTTGTCGGGGCGATAGTTATCTTTATCTGTAAAAATTGAACATGATTTTATTAAATCACAACTGTTTTCCGATATTAAAATTGTTGAAAATGTAGTGCTACATTTGCATATTAATAATATAATGTGATGTTATTCGCTGGTAATCCCCTAAGCTACGCCCCCGGTACGTATTAATTACGATTAATATACATAAGAAGCTTTATCAACTATATATACTTGAACATGTTGAAGTTTATATATTATTAGATAGGGCGGTATTTGCGCACATAGCAGTGTACTAGTTTAGCACCACTAGCTTAGCTATCTAGTTAGGGCAATCCTTTTATACTTCAGGACCAAGTTCTAGACATTTTGAATTTTAAAATTGGAGAAATCTATAATGTCATCGTTATTTTAATTACAAAGCAAATATATTTCGCGAGATAACACTTCGTGCTACGTACTATTTCGTTCATGATATAAATTAATACGAAATGTACTCAATATGTATTCAATGAAAGAATTCAATTGTTAGAAAAAATCATGATTTTTATTTACATTTTTTGTTTATGCTTATTTTTACTTTGGTTCCTGGGGCATTGACCCGTATTGCCTACCCGCGGTATCTCGACATATTGTGGTTTCGAATTTTTCATTAAACCGTTTACTGTTTTTTTTTTTTTTTTTTTGTTCCAAACTAAGAATTTAGAAGGAAACGAAACAGTGCGATTAATTTAAGGCGCGCCAGCTATTTTGTCGTGATGTCGTCCGACTAAAACGGAATCATCGTGATTCGCAAACACGTATGCCATTATAAATAATTAATTATACTTGGCTTTATGTGTGTACAATTTAGTGATTGAATTTCCTGACAAAAGTCACCGCCGTGTAAACAGTCGTCGCATGATTCGCATACGATGCTTGCGTATTTTCATTTTCGGCAATTCCATATATAAACGAATGCGCTTTTCGTATTTTGTGTGATAACGATCATAAATATTATGTAGTACACACGACGTCGTATTACGTAAGAGTCATGCATTACGATATCGCGTATATACGGACGAGAAATAGCCAACAGCTGTTGTTGGCCCGAGGTAGGTGTATAATATAACATACCTGACGTTTTCGTGTCGACTCATGTATATCTTCTTGAATTGACTGTCCAGCGCCTCGCCCAAGTCCTGACGCATTTTGACGGCTACGTGTTCCGGCAACACGGACAACAACAGTCGTTCCTGAAAAAAAAAAAGTATAATAAAAAATTGACCTTATAATAAAACAAAGAACAAAATGCCGATATATAAGCTGCAGGGACTACAGGCACGCGCGCGTAATTAATGGTGTTTTGCTATAGTGTAGGTATGTACATTTTACTCGGTCAATTTCTGCCATAATTTGTGTTGTTCTTGTTATTATTACTCGTGGACACGATGCAGCTGCAGCCGTTTCGTCCGGATATCAGAATCGTTCGCAACGAAAACGGCTGCAGAGACTTATACAGTGTACGATAATATATTATTATACTGCAGAATAACAACGGACGAGATATTATAATACAAAGCACTGCATTGCCACGGGGCGATCATCGTAGTGCGTTTTCCAACGAACTTTTACCGTTCCATCGCACTTGCATCATACCTCTATAATACTTCTATTGTGATGGGCGCGCGTGCTCTTAAATCGTTCAGAAATAGACACACCTGTGTGCATCTATGCGTCATGTTTGTTCAGCAAACGAACCCACAGCACAATAGTTGTGACTTGTTCCGTGCAGAACACTGCGAGTTATGTATACGTTAACATTAATTAATATTAATAGTGTACCTGGTGACCTATATGCAAAACAAAAACAAAAAAAAAAAATAATTTGAAAACGAAGAGCGGTCGACTGTTGAATATTATACTTTGCGGAATTAAATTTTTGGCGTTCCGTTTTTTTTTCTCCTCTCGCCGCTAGGCAAGTGATTAAATTCCAATCACAGATTTGATTGTTTTAAATATAGACGGCTTGAATCTGAACGTAATTAATTAACTGTTACAGGACATTTTTTTTTTATCTCGTCGAGTTTTGATACAGATCGATATCATAATAACGTGTCCTCTATGCCGATTTAGAGGCCACATTGTAATGTAATGAATGAATTGAATAATACCTTTCAAAAAAGGTATCTTTCATTATTTCATTTTTCACAACTTACATTTTTGTATAAACAGCTATCGTGTTAAATATGAAAAATCGTAATGTCATTAGGATTAGATATTTTTAAAACTTTGTTAATCCATTATTACACCAGCGTTATACTATATTCACACATCTTGTCACCGGTCCTAGTTTTTAACAAATATGTACAGTACATATTATAAAATGGTCACGTATACAAGCTTGTTCAATAGCTTATAAAGGAGCGTAGTATAATATTTCTTCTCTGAATTTAAAACTTTATAATAAGGGTAATTCATAAATTTGTAGCTCAGTTCAGAACTGAAATTTGTTAGGTAGGTAATACGTCAACGGAATCAAAAATAAAACAGTTCATACTTCGCTTCTTTGGTATAGAGTGTGATTTTATCGGTTCAGATGATTTATACGCTATAGTTTTCACAGTTGATATTTTAGAACCGAAAACTGAAGTTCGTCTAACGCAAACACATTTGGAATCTGAACTTTCAGCCCTTGCGGTGGACAAATTTAACGAGTTATACTCAATGGCCAATAACTCATTTTTTTTTTTTTTTTTTACTACGGTAAATCTTTTCTCGTGCAATAAATAGAAACATTTTTTTTTCTCAGAACCGAACGAAATATTACGGGAAAAAAACCCTGGACAGTAGTATATTAAATAACTTATAGGTATACGTATATATATATATATATAGATACGCATTGCCACCACGATGTGTTTCAATCATGAAGACATATCGGTCCAATGAAATGGCGTTCATGTTCGAAGACAAATAGGCGAATGACGACCCTGTGGCGGTGCGTACGAGTTAAATGCACCAGCTGATGCCTATTTTCTGATACGAATCAAAAATAATCAATAACGGGCGTTTAATGAAGAACGTGCGTAACCGAATGTCAGGGCAGTGTGTATACGAGACCAACGACAACCTTTGTACTTTTGAGGATAGATAAATAAAGCGTTAAAACGACCGTCACTGTGTTTACTATACATATGTCTCGAATATAATAAGTGTGTGTGTGTATGTGTGTATTACAGCTTTGACCACTGTATTATTGAAACGAAAAACACGACGATGGTCTTTCGGGAACGCGCGTGTGTACATCAACTAATCGAGAAGAAAATAATACGTTTCGGAACGCTTTCGCGCGGTTCGATGTAATACAAATAACTTTGGTCCGTGAACCGTAAAAATAATTACTCGACAGATCGAGACGAACGAGTGTTTTACGTATTATACACGCTGTTCTGCAGACGGAGCAGCAACTTATATGTACGTAGCGTATACGCCAATATAAAATGTTTTTCTTTTTGGGCTTATTCGGTAATATGTATAGGATATAGTAGAAGTGTTAAGTTTCATATAGCTCATTTGCAGAGATCGGTATTTGGAAGCAGTTGGTGTTTTCAACCGGTCATTTTTAAAATTCGAGTTTTCTTAATTAGTCGGAAATCTTGCATTAAGTCGAAAATCTACTTTTACCAACTTTTCGGCACAAAATTTTAGACTTGTAGATTTGCCATTTTTCACCAAATATTTACTTTGGTAAGTGTGTGATATTTTACATGGTTATCTATTATTACTTATTACTAATCATCCATAGTCTATAAAATCAAATGTATTTCCGAGTTATGTTGAATAAAGTGAAAAATAAAATATTTTGAAAATTAGCTTTTTATCTTATACGACTTACAAAGTCATATTTAAATATCCTTCTAATTTGAATATAACTATGAATAGTTTATAGAAAAATTAAATTTGTTTTAATTATAACATTACTTGTTAGGTATTAAAACTTTAGTTACTTACAATATCTCATATAAACAACTAGATAATAAGTACTTGATATTGTTGTTACAATACCTATTTAAACTTAATTATTAAAATCATTTACAATTGTTTATTAATATAAATTTTTTTTTCCAAAAAAAATAATTTAGTAAATTAAATCTATGATATCGTACAGTGACTATAATTTATTACTTCACACATTTAAGAATTTAAATATTCCTATTATAAGTAAGTTGACCTATTACATAATTAAAAATGAAACATTTAACATATATTTTTTTTTTAATCCGAGATAAATAAAAAAATGAATAATACGTATTTCTTATTTTTTAATGGTTAGTAAATATTAAATAAGTACCATGACCCTATGTTAAATATATTTTATTTTGGCACAATATAATTATAAATATAGTATTATAATGGAGATGAATAAAAACGGTCAAAGCAGAACAATTTAAATTATACCTAAGTTCTCCAAATAAAATGTTGTTCACTTTAAAAGTACATATTCCTGGATAGAAATAATATTATCATTAGAAAATATATATTAGATTAATTTATAAAATTATATAAGATACAACAATTGTAACATCAAGTGTTCAAAATGAAAACACGTTGGGTAATTGCATTTTAGTTTTATAGATATAATAACTTGAAATATAAAGTACTAGACGATCGAATCACGCCTTTACAAATATGTAGATTTTAATATAAAACCAACTTAGTTGAACCCTTTCCCCCACCTCCTCCATTCCCAGGTATGCTTTTTGGTCTATTTTCGTTGTCCGCTACTATCCTTTCTGACGGATTACAAAAACAAACAGGAGAGATTAACTCAAACCATGGTTATTCGGTTCCAGAACGGTAGGGGATTTTCTATTTACTACGAACAGTAAACCTTTAAGTCTGAAATGATTTTTATTTAATATTTGGTATGCAAATAAAGCATTTATTTTCCAATATATAAAATGCGTAGATATAAATTTTACCATACTTTCCATAACTAGAGATTTCATTGTTCGTAAAAATAAAATGTGTTCTTAATATCGTATTATATTATATAAAAAATGAAAAATGTTATACCTTTTTTAGATTCTGACGACTCTGAGTGGAGTGAGAAATGTATTTTTAATAATAAGCCAAATATAATATTATTTATTATAAATTTATTTATAAAAGAATAAATCTATGCGTATATGCGTAGACGCGTATAATTAAAAATAAAATATATTTAATTGTATTATTAAGAATGAAACGAGGTTTTTTTTTGTTTACATTTATATTGTTCTATAATTCGTATTTAATAAATTAATAATAATTGGTATAAAAGTATTGTAGCGTAAATTTAATGATCAAGAGGGGTCAAACGTTTAAAATGTTTTCGTATTATTTATTCCACCTCTTATACATAGTAGTAAACTTTAGGGGAAAAAATTGTAGAAAAAAAGAAATTTTGGAAAATAAATATAATAGTATATTACATAGAAAAAAATAAATAAACGGGTTAATTGTTTTCTTTTAGATAAACACAAGAGCTCTAACAATATTCATATGTATTAAATTTTATTTCTTACATAATGATTTACGAGACTCGTTATTATATTTATTATTCCCTTCCGTTGCACACAATTATAGGTTTTAGGTAAGTATAACCCCATTTTCGATTTTTTTTTTTGTTTTTGTATTCTAGTTCAAAATATGATGCTTATAATTTTTGAACAATTAATCATACAAATTTGATTATTTTACTTTTATCAAGTTTGAGTCATTATATTTTACTATATTATTTAGATACAATAATGGTGTTTTTTGCAAAACAATATAAAAAAAAAAATTTTCTCTCAGCGTTTTTACATATTGATTTTCACTTAACGTTTTCCTCCATCGCTCTTAATATTTATACCAACTCGAACATAAGTACAAATAAAATAGGTGTGAAATAAAGAAAAATGAGTTAAATTTTAAAATAAACTCTTATTATTAAACTAAGTTGAAAAACCTAGGGAATATTTAATTAAATACAAAAATGGACGAATACGGCGTGTATTTTGTAAATTTGATTTCTAAAGGTAGATCAATTTTTATCCTTAAAATAATTAATCAGGATACTTAAAAGTATGTATAGATCATTCAAAATTAAATATTTTCTTATATTAAATATTAAGTATTTATTTCAAGAGTACAAGATGTCACTGGAAATTAAAACTTAGGGAATAGAACTATTAATTTAATTTAATAAATCTGTAAAAAAAAGTTAAGGAATTTTATTTTAAAAATTATTATTAACTGATTGACCTTTGAGATAGATAACCATATTTTTCATTATATTTTTTATACATTTCAATAAAATAGGAGAAACCATTCATAAAACGTATTCTTTAAAATATCACTATAACAGAAAAACAAAATAAAATGTAATGAATAATCAAAAAAAAAATTTGTTATTCCATATAGAAATCGTAAAGGTCAGAGGAAAATGCTGCAATCAAACTATTCCCAACGATTTGTTTTTATTCGTATGCGCACGAGCACACATGCATTTTTCTTTTTTTCATCAATTCCGGGGTTTCAAGATTCCAATTGATATACAAAATTTGTTGTATGTTATTTTGTATGCACAACTTGGGTGGATCATTTCGGTAGATTGACTGTATTTCTTTAACGTACCATATGAATAACGTCAAGCCCCATTGAAATTGATTTATGGTTTCGTAAGCTACCGTAAACTAAACTTTTTTTTTTACTCCGTGTAGGTACAATGCAAATAACAAAATCGAAAACACTAAACTCGGAAACTGAAATCTCGATAACCTCCAAAAAAATAAACAAGCTAAATAGATTTGAAACTGATAAAAATATAAGATATATACTATTTCCAATTGTACTTCAAAATAATCTACCTATTTAGTTTTTCTTAAATAAACTGATGCCGTACGGATTGTTCTTTGCTGTATAGTTTTATAATATCGAAAAATAAAATGAAATGCGGACGTTATGCAAAAATCAGAGCATCGAGTTGGTTGGTTGTCATCGTGTCATTGCTGTTGATGCATCTCTACAACAACAACGACGGTGGCGAACGATAATAATATAGTCTGTCATTATTTGCTGTTGCATTTATTGTTGTACGTTCAAATGCAATATTTGAAAAATGATTTTGACTAAGTTTCAAATGGAATTCTATTGCAAGGTTAAATTTTTATGCATTTTTATTTGTTTTTTTTTTTTTCGCTTCAATATAGGGATTGCAAATGCAAGATGTGTATGCAAAAATGATTTCGAAATATTAAACAAATATACAAATTTATTTACGGTTATATCATGGACTCGAGTGCCATTATATAAAGATTATAATGGTGTTAACAATCAAGTTTAATATAATTTGTCCATCCAAAATCGTAACTTATCAAAATACTATTTTATGTAACTCACTCTGTATATTATAATCATATTTCACTCCAAATATACAACTCTGATGCATTAAGCGATCAACATATTATGAAAGAGTAACATTATAAGGTTATTTTTACAAAAAAAAAAAAAAAAAGGTGGGATTCGCTTTGCTGTACAGTTGGGGGTGGAGTGTAACTCGATTATTAGATAAGTCATTATTACAATGGATTTGTTAAATTTGAATGCAATGATAGATATCATTGTATACGAATAACGATTCTGAACGGAGTTAATATGTTTGTCTAAAATGTGTATATAATAATATTGTATTTTATATTTAAATTGAATTATAATGCAATTTCGTAAAAGTTTAAATTTAAAACAGTCATAAAATTTTTCCCCTTAAGTCTGGTAGAATTTTTTTTATATATTTTTGAAGGTAAACTTATGGACAACCTAGTGATAAAATTTTGAATCTTAAGTATAAACAGAAAAAATTTTATCAATTTTCAACTACAACATAACTTGCAAATTATTGCGATTTTAACATATTTTATACAAATTTAAACTTTATGGGCTTATAAAAAAAATTTGAGTGAAACGATCACCGTTATTTTCTATTGAAGATAAGTTAAGCTTATTGTTAACATTGTATTAAATTTTCGAGAGTTTTCGGACAGCCGAAAAACTTTTATAGATATTTAAAAAAAAAAAAAACCTACAAAAATCGAAAATTTAAATTGTCTATAAATAAGTCAAAATATGTCAAAATACTTTGAAAACTTAACCATGTATAAAGAACACTAATATAAAAATTTGGTGAAAATTTCAAGTTGTTGCGGTTTTCTGTTTTTGAGTTAGAGCATTTTAAAAAACCGATATGATTTCTCAGTCTAGAATTTTAAATATTATATTATATTTTACATGTAATTTTATGACAATATTCGCTGTTCAAACGCTTATAAAAAAAATTGTGCCTATGGATTTTAATGATTTTTGAATGACAATAAAAACTACTTGTGCGGAATATTTTATTAAATTTTCAAGTATTTTGTTGAAGTCAATTTTTTTTATCACCGATTATAAAAAAAATGTAAAAAATTCGAATTTTTTAAATGCCTATAAGTGGCTTAAAAATCAATATAATATTTAAAAAAAAAAATATGTCACAAAGGAAATGCTTATTTTAATAACTGCTGAAAATTTCAAATTTCTGCGACTTATACTTTTTGAATTAAAACAAATATTTAAAATCGTTTGACCATAAATTGCTATTTTATGCAATTTCGTAAAAATTTAAATTTCAAACGGTCATAAAATTTTTTCCTTTTGGTCCAGTAGAAATTTTTTTATATATTTTTGAAGATTAGCTTATAGACAAACTAGTGTTAAAATTTTAAACCTTAAGTATAAACAGAAAAAATTTTATGAATTTTTATCTACAAAATAACTTGCAAATTATAGTGATTTTGACACATTTTATACAAATTTGAGCTTTATGAGCTTATAAAAAAAAT
>JAIPRK010000804.1:0-74268 GCA_025469195.1 Chaitophorus viminalis | reverse complement strand
AAAAGTTGCTGTATAAGCAAATCGAAGCATTTTTACTGCAAAAAAAGTTGTCGTCAGACACAAAAAAAAAAAACACACATCATTGTAAAATCAATAGATTCCATCACTCCGTTCAGAATCTAAAAATAAATAAATAAAATTGTTTTTTATACACAGTTATTTTAGCCCGTCAAATCTGGGCCCTTAAAGCAATAGACGATCGAGATTATATTGGATGCAGTTTTTCATGTATTACGTAAATATTTTCGATACGAGATGAAAAACAAACGAAATAAAAAATATACTTCACAGGTATAATAATATCATAATAGCTAGTCAACGACGTTGAAAGATTTCACTTGTATTTTTATTTTTTTTTTTGTGAAGCCATTAAGGGGGTTAAACAGCAAATATCAATGTAAAATTAAACTCTCGCGGGTGATACCTAAATATTCTAAACATTCTAAACTACAAAGTACTAGAGCCTTAGTTAACTTTTCAGAGCCACAGCTGTGAAATACTATTTTATGATTACGGTTAGATAAGATTGTTCTTAATTCCTTACATGTGTTTGGGGGAAAAAAAGGCTAAGATATATACATATAGTATTGGCGTATAAGAATTGTTTAGGTCTTAAGAATAAGTGTTTTTATTTAATAATGAGAGTTTAGATTCTTATGTTTCAATTATTTTCACGAATATTCAATTATTATTATTTAACATTTTTTTTAAAAAATTACAAACACAACAGCACTCTGAAGTTTTCACGAAAGCACTTTGAATCTATGACCTGAATTTAAGTTTCAATAAATATACCGGTCCCCTTTCATTTTAAAATATAATATATTTAAATTAACATGATAGTTGCAGACGTTGCTGCAGTAGATTGGAAAAACTTTTAACTATCTTTGTACCAGCAATCAGCATTCGGCCACTATATAATGTCTTAAAAACTTAAAAGATAAAATATGTAATTCAAATGAATCATAAAATAACTTCGCCATATAATTCTTTCGTATATCATAAACACATAATATCTTTGATAGTAATTTAAACTTTTACTATTTCGTAAAATTATAAAAGTTTAACAATTTTGTAAATTAGATGTACATTACATTTTACTACCAATTTATATTAAATAATACAATACATACGAGTATTTGCATAACATTTTAAAACAATTTTTCTTCTAACATAGTTACATGTTATACTTTAATGAGCATTTTAACGATTTTATAACAATTCAGACGGTTTATTCCAAATTTATTCGTTTATTCTTGTAAAACTTTTAATATGTGAAAATAACCTTAACATTACATTTGGTCCACGTAATCTTCATTTTCATTCAGGTCAAATTAAATATCCTGAGGATTACTGCCAAAAAACTATTTTTCTCTAAAAATATATTGTAAATAATAAGTAAAACCAAAATAATTGCCATCGTAAGCCTTAATGATAAAATATTTGTTTAAAACTATTATTGTTCAGTTAAATTATTAATAAAAACAAACAAACAAATTAATTGAGTTGTATAATGCAGTTGTGTATATAATGTAATTTGTGAAATTTTTGTGGTTTACATTTTAATGTCATATTATAATACATTATAAATGAATAATAAAATATACTAATTTAGATATGTTTCAAATACCTAATACATTTATTTACATCATTACATTACTTATCTGTTAGACATTTAATGTATTGAAAAATTGTATAATATAAAATGAAAAATATTCATTTATTTATATTTTTCAATATTATATTTTTTAAGCAAATAAAAATTGTATATCATAACTACTCGTGGATTATTTTGATCGAATAAAACCAACCAACTAACAGATAAAAAATTATTATCTGAATATAATCAATGTACGTATTTATTTTTAGGTTTTAAAAATTGAAAGTAGAGACTATAGTATTATTCTACATAAATATAATATTACAACTTAAAAATAATATAAATATATAAATATTAAACAGCTGTTATGTAATATTGCTCAAGAAGAAATAAGAAAACCAGAAGAAAGGATCCGTTTTAAGTCTAACATTTCAAACCCTGCAGAACAGGGTAAAGAATTATAGATTTTAAACAATACATTTTTTTTTTTTTTTTGTCAATGATCACATTTCATGGGTAGAAAAATCTATCTGAGATCTTATAACAGTGGAGTATAGAGATTTTTTGCATTATACCTAGTACCCGATTAGTATTTTAAAAAAAAAAAACTATTTTTTAATAATCATTATTGTACTCGCGGTTCTAATGATATTTAACATATAACAAACTTAAGACTATTCACATGCATATCTGTATGAGGCAATTTTGTATAGTCAAGACTACTCAAAAAAGTCAGAAACGATTCCGAATGTAATAGTTTATGTTGCTTTTTATTTAGTAATATGGAACAATAATAATCGATATAAACAAAATTACACAAATGCCGGTATAGGTATGCCTACAGTGCCGGTAGCATCTGGTCCACTTTTTTCATTTTTATTTAATTTTGACCAACACGAATGAGCACACTATTTTAAGTTTAAATATGTTAACATTAAAACAAGTTAATAATAGAGTGCGTGGGTAGCATTAATTATCCAAACATTTCCAAGATTTTGGGTAAATAATATTGAAATCTCAGCTCTATATTTCATCATTCAAATTTTACACATTTAAAAAGATGTAGTTTTAAACTTAATTAAATGTTCATCTTGTTAATATGTTTTCCCTAGTTTGTTGAACAAATCTCTATAAATTTTAATGATTATGCGTACAGAAAACAAAAATTAAATAAAAAAATACATTTTAAAATGACCTCCGAGTGCAATTTTTCGCATCGTATAAAATAAAATTAGTAAGTGTCAAATTCACTCGACCAAATTCAAATTCACATTATATTCAATATAATGATAGTTTATAATTGTCTAAATTACATTTTACTTGTAATAATAATTATTGTTGGTAAAAACGGTCATACAGATGAAAATATACTATTAACGTCCGTAATAAAATCGAAAGTAGGTAAACATACCTAACTAAGAAATATTTTATCGACGGCAATAATGTTTTTGGAGACAATTTTCAAATGGATGTCTGCAATGATTATTTTTTAATTTCTTGCACGCACGTGTATAACTAATGGCATGAGTTCTAAACTATTAAGTGTATACATAAAATGTATAAAAATGTGAAGAAAGTATAAATAGTACCTATGTAATCGTTTACGACGGTAAAAAATGTACGTATTGTCATGATAAATACACTGTTTACAAGAACATGTAATAATATATTATGTTGACAATAACGCGGTGGCGTCTCGGGTACGAAAAAAGCTTATAATACAAGTATAACGTAGTTTTACCTGTTCAGTCGATTGTTCTTCTATAACCATTTTCATTTCGAGACATTGTCGAGTTTCCAGAAACGCGGTTCGCTGCTGCTTGTCTGCTAGAAAATAGGACAAAAGTCCCAAACAATTAGACGCCAAGAGCAGAACGCTGTTCGTAGCCAACTGAAAAACACAGAGAAAAAAAAAAGATAAAATGATAAAATACAAGACGAAAACGATCGGAAGAATAACAATAATATAATATAATAATAGCGTACACAAATATGATATTATACGAAATGAAATCATTGTTGTTATTATATTATGTATATGTAACCGCGCGTGTGTTTTAATACCCGTACGAGTGTTATGAGTCTGTTGTGTATAATACAAGTGTGGTGGTACCCTGTCGTTTCTACAGCTTTCCTCGACTGTTTGCGAGGCGTCGGCCGGTCGCGAAATAATCACAGATAATATACAAACACACCCACTACACACACACACACACGCACACACGCACACACGCACACACACACTTGCAGGTATGCAGAGTTCACATTAGGACGGATCATTTCACGGTATATTACTAGCAAAACAAAATGCGCGCGTATACATAAAAAACAATGGGATGCATTGAATTATCCACTCTGATGGGGATTTATGGTTGTCGAGCGCGTGCTTTCATTTTACTTCACAGAAGCCATAAAAACCGTAAATCGATCAACGTCAATCGACGACGTACGCGTATACGTAAGTACACGGCAGGAAAGAGTATATAGGAAAACGGTACTACCTATGGGATGTATAATATATAATACATTGGATATGCGTACATAGTATCTGTTGTAGCGGTATGAAGTCGTTTTTTTTTTCAATTTTCTATAAGTGCAGTTTGATATCGGCTTAATGAAATTGTAAATTTCCGCCCGCCGTTGAATGCAGTGCGCATTATCGAACGACAAGGTGACGTAGGAAAATAATACATGAAACGGCCACGTTTTGACGACGTATTGCATCTCGTTTCGAAAAACGATTGAGGTCTCATACTCAGCGGAGTATGAATTTATAGTGTACTTTTAAAGCACACATGTAAATTTTTTATCGTCCGAAAATCGATTTGAATCATTTTCTATGTATCTGCTATCATGGTACCTACTTTATGTATAATAGAAAAGAAAATGGAAACCATCCGTGTTTTTTCATAATATTTTACGAATTTATCAACAAACATGGATTATCATAAATATTAGAAATTCGCATTATTTTTCAGACATATATTTTTGAAAGACATGAGAATAAAATCTAATTTCATATTCTGAATAAAGTGGAGAATTCATTTTTTTTTCATTCACAGGTATTACATAGTAAATATTAAGTTAAAGTTCAAAATCGTGTATGCAGTTCCGAAGTTGAATTCGTAAAAATCGTGTCAACGCTCATGTTTAATAAAGTCCATTTCAATAATACTATATGGGATATGTATATATAATATAATCGATTAAAGTATAAAAATAAAATATGGTATAAAATTAATAATTTAATGTAATATTTAATAATGTATGCAATATTATTATAGGAATACTTATAACTTATTATTATTATCAATTTTTTTATATAGAGATAAATATAATTGTAAACGTCTTATTTTTTATAGAATTATTGTTAAATCGATTACTTAGACCAATAAAAAACAATCACTCATCCTTCAGCTTACTCGACACACACCACTTGGCATACATCCAGTTTCATCATCTTTAATACTACTCAACCTGTCTCATCACCTCAACACCCATACCGGAAACTGTGCACCTCTATCGACGCATATGTACAGCAATATCACAATACATAAATTACATAATTACAATACACTTATTTTCTAATCGTTCCAGCAGTTTTATAAAAAAAAAGAATAAACATTTCATATCTTCAAATACTTTAAAAGTAGGAAGCTTATCACAAAAGTATTTAATTCGAACATACTAATAATATCATTAGTAATAAATAATAACCAATTAATATTTCAAATATATATTAGTTAGACTTCAACTTGATTTATATAGTTTATGAAAATTTTGATTTTTGGGAACTTAATTTATCTGACCGTTGAATATAAAAATAAATCAATAAACATCACTAAGAATGCCTTACCTACATTTTCTAAAAATTGTATTGTTACTATTAAGTCTAAACATTTTTATGGAATAAAAAGTGTGCGGTTTAGTATAACTAAAACTAGTATTTGACTTTTATTTAATAAAATAATTAATATACCTATTATACCTTCGATATATTTATTTACTACCGAACGTCAACAATTTGATATAAATATGTGCATTATGCATGGGTAATCAATAAAGAAAAATATTTAATGTAATTATATTTTTAGTAAGTATTTAAATGTTGCAACTGTTTACAGACTCATCAAAATACTCTTAAAAAGTATTTAAACTACTCCATAAATATGTATGTATATATGTGTGTGTGTGTGTGTGTGTGTGTGTGTGTGTGTTTAAAGAACATCCGAATACTTTATAACTATGTATTTAAATAGTTGAACTCAAATATTTTACAAGACTCCGTTTAAATCGTTTGACGCAATAGGAATAGGCGTTTCATTCTCGCTTTTCACACGAATACTATTATCACACTGCTTTGTTTTATTTTTTTTTTTCTTGCGTTATTTATATTATTCATTTATGGCAAATATGTAAAATTATAGATTTTGAAATCTCAAAGAAGAATAAAATACGAAAAATAATAAAAGTACTTAGTAGGTATTAGAATAATTTATAACATGTATAAAATCACTGAACGTTGGCATTACATCATGTGGAATAATGCAAAGTAATTATGCATTTATAGCTACGGTTTCTTCAGAAAACCCTGCTCGGACTGCTGAGTGCTGACAATATATCGTTGAAATCTACAGATTCTAAGCTACCTACCATAGAATTGTAATAAATATTATACTCTCTTAGAGGTACTCATATATATTGCATATTACAATAATGCGTACATATCGTAGAACATATTTAAATCAAAATAATATAAGACCTATATGTATATGTACACGGAATGCAACTCAACGATTGAATGTTTGTAGTATATGGTAGGTAATAATAATACAGTTATATGTGTTTATAAATAAATGTAAGCATCGCGACTTGTTTTGTCGTAGGTAAAAAGAATCTAATTTTAATTTTATTAAAAGGAAAGTGTCTTTTATTGGACATCAGGTAACAATGCGACGAATAAATTTATCCGTAAGATAAAAGTGTTTGGTGCTATTTCAAGTGGACGATCAATTTAAATGTATGTTATTTATTATTCCAACCAATAGCAAAGATTAAAACGTTTAATTTTAATCCAGAAATAAATGCGGTACCTAGTGAATGGAACACAATTTATAAGAATACGAGTAGATAGTCTTAATTTTTTTTTATGGATAAATGTGATTTGATTTATTAAAACATTATAACCCGATATTTACAATAAAATAAATTGATAATTTAAAGTATACAATAGGCATTTTTTTTTTAAAAAAAAAGGATTCAAAGCCAATTAAAATGGAATAATAAATAATAAAAATAAATACGAAGCGATCCAGTGGTATTAATGAGCAATTTAATAACATATTAATAACGGAAATGAGCGTATAATATAATTTGAAATTATTGTTAAGTAATTTTAATTTTATTGTTAAGTAATTATCTCTAAATTTGATACAGTGAGATAGCAAAAATTACTTGTATGAAAGTAAGCTAGACACTCATGGCATCTTGACGGTATATTTCCTTTGGTAACTATATTCTTTGGTATGAAAAAGCAACTCTATATAGTAGTTTTAATTTAAACTATAGAAACGCTTTAAATTATGATTCCATATTTATCTATAAGTTAAAATTCTGTTGTATTATTATAACATTTATAACTTCATATATAAATGTTTTAGTACTGAATTGAATTACATTTATCACTGAGAGTTAATAGGAATCTAAGTAGTACTATAATATTATGTTCGCTAAAAAGTGTTAAATATTTTAGATTGATAAAACAATATACTTGAAGAGTTTTTTTTTATATCAGTTTCTAGTTCCATTTTTAAAATTATGTTTCGTGGTACAATACAAAAGATATAGTGTCTGGGATGGTTATTAACTCACGCATTATAAGTGGAAACGCGACGGAAAAGGGACGGGGGTTGTTATTTTGGAAAACAATAAGCATTTTGAAATCTTGACACTGCAGGTGCTTTACGAATTCAGCGTAGGTATCGTTTACATTCAATATCCGGTGGATTGAATACGTCGCACGTAATTTCGGATGTGTATTTTGTCGGTGTACAATGAATAACGATAAATTCAAATAAGTAAATGGCGCACGTGTTCTCGTTTATAGATCACGTTTGACGGTGCATTTATGTTTAAAAAAATACAACGATTAACTCATAAATGAAAATAAATACGTAAATCTGGAACATTTTGAAAATCGGACCATCTCCAAATGATTATTGTTGATAGCTGACAGACGAGACGTGACGCGGTATTTCGACTCAAACATTACAAATACGTTTCGTCGAGATAGTCCCGCAGGAGTATTCTTATATTCCGTAACTACTAACTATATGGTTTGACCTAGATTGATAATTCATTATATAACATTATAACACTTCTCCACAAAGGGAAAAATGTTTATGTCATAACTCGACAGAAACCTTTCAAATTTGATTCTTATAAAACTGTAGACTTTATTACACACCAATATTTTCTTGTGATTTCATTTCTGCCATATTTAATTTAACTTTAATATTTCATGTGTCGGTACAAGTTTGTAGTAAGCTATTATTGGAATGCCTATTTATTTTGAACAGGATATTGATTAAATATATCAAATGTTATTATTATTATTATTATTATTATTATTATTATTATTATTATTATTATTATTATTATTATTATTATTATTATTATTAAACTGTTGGTTATGGCAGGTACCTACTAGGTATGTATATATTTCAGTTATTTAAAATCGCACGACGATTTGTGGTTGCAATGATTCCCAGTAACAGTACCTAACAGTATAATTAATATATTTCTATTTGATAGGAAAATATTTGTTTTCAAAGATTAGTTTTTATTAAGTCATATAATTATAACTTTTTTAATATAAAAATTGGTCAATAAGTAATTTACAATTTGCACAGTAATTTTGATATCACGCTTTTTCTTAATCATAAAATTTTCTCTAATTTTAAATTCAGTTAAATCATTCTGTATAACTATGTCATCAAATCAGTGTCATCTCATAATTTATTTATCTTTTTATTTAATTTGATACTTTAAGATGTATTTACTTTATACTCGAATTGAATTTCTTTCTTTAAGAGCTTTACTACAAATGCTACAAGATTACATAATTTAATTAATTTGCTGTAATATCCCATAAACATTTAACCTAGTTCTATAATTCTATATAATAAATCTAATACCTTAATAATTACTTTTTTTATTGGCATTCCTAGAACCGCTTCTTTTTCTTCAAGTCTTCTTTGATAACAAATTCGAAATTTTAATATCCTAAGTACAGGCTTCGTGATGTGAAAATTTACTAGCGCCTCGTTTTATTTTTTAAATGATGTGTTCTAGTATATTGCGTATTCGTGTAATTTATTGTTGCACACCTAAGTTATTTTTTCCATAAATTATACCATCAGAATAAGTGAAAAGTCTTATCACGATTATTTTTGTGAAAATACTGTATTCATTTATCTTTGCTATAACGGCCGTTTATATTTTCATGCACTTTCATACTTTAATAAGCATCAGAGCATGAAATTCTCGGCGGTATTTTAATCGTATCATCATGATATTTGGCTAAAAAAAATCCTAACTTCCAACCAACAATATATATAGTGAATATGATATTTTCGTTGACTCAAAGAATATCTGAGAATAATCTTGAAATAGGTTTTAAGTAGTCTAAAGGCGCATTCGTGGGATCACATGCAGGATGAGTGTCTTGTATTCTACTACTCAGTACTATAGGAGTACGTTCTAAATTTTCTTAGTAGGTACTTAACTGTAGACTTTTTACCAACAAAAGAGATTGCACGATTGTACAGGTGGTCCGATAAGATCATTATTTTTTCCGTATTTTGTTTACTTAACTTATCCTGTTATGCATATAAAAGGTTGTATGATAATATTATAATGACACGATGGTTTGATCTTTCGGTATTTTTATTTCATGTAAAGTTATGTCGGTAAAAGTTAAACGATATTCTTCCAAGTATTAAACTGTTCATATTTACGTTTTTGTAATTCCCATGTTCATCGTATCGTTTTTATTCTATCTATACGATTATAATTATAATTCTAAACGTTTAATTATACTTTTTTTATGTACGATATTTTATTCATACCGCTTTTATTTAACTATCGTCTTTTCCAAATTTCTGGTTAATGCAAATTATTCATTTTTATTGCATTTTTTAGTCCTTCAACCGATCCGACGACCTACCTACGTTCATTATTATTTCTTGTTTGTAAATCGTTATTTTTTACCGTAGTAGCTGATCGGTTGCTGGTACAACGGTTTATGTTAATTATTTCTATTCACGGATTTAATGGGCTATATATCGTAAGCAATCTACCGGCATTTAATTCTAATAGATTTTTTTCCATTTTTATTTATTATTTTTTTCCTTTCCATTTCCAAGTCACGTATTTCATATAGCTGATGGTTATTATTGTAACGATTATTTCCTTGAATTTTATTTTTAATATTGTAATATATTTGTGATAGGTACATTATATTATAAACAAATATTTTCATTCATATTATTGTTGAGTTAGAATTTTAATATTAACTATTACTACTAAACAGTTTATTATTTATATTAGTATTATATAATAGTTAAAGTTCTCTTGTAATTTACTATGTCATTTTAATTAAGTTTTTTTTTTAACTTCATGCCATTAAAATCGCCTATTTTGTATAGTGGAAATTCTAGAATTTATCGAAACTGTGAAAGGTTTGTAACTATTGAGTTTATCTTCATAGCACAACTGCACAAGTTCTTTATCGCTAATTATTTTGCATCGTTTAATGATTTATTTTTCGTACCACAATAAAGAACTACAAAGTCCATAAGACAATTTATTCTTTCACACGATTAGAATAAGCCACGAAACTTTTACATCCAGACAGATTTTAATTGAGATTAATTTCTACTGCGATGTGGTCGTAGAGAGTAATCTAACACTGTCTCCTTTATGTTAACCCATTTTGTTACATTTTTGCATTAAACTATATCGAATGGTTATTTTAGTTTAATCTAACCAAAATGTACGTGGTTAATTATGGCACATATATTTTAATCTACTGACGCCGTAAAAATTGACTTTATTTTAAAATTGTGTTCTCAATTAATCCACTTTAATTTTAAATTATATTTGTAGAGTGCACAAAATTCCATACTTAAACATTATAATATGGATAGTTACTTTCAAGTTCAATGAGAACAGTTTGTTATAATTAGTGTTGAAAAAGTTACAATCACAATAACTATTCGTTTATAACTAACATAAATTCTATATATTCCTTGATTGTGTACTTATGGTAATTGAATAATTGTAGTTGTATCATGGCGTCGGTTTTTATTGATTGTTGATTGAAGTGGAATGTAAATGTTATAATTTTATTTCGCATCAAATATTCAGACACAGATCATTTAGGGTATACTTCCATAGCTCAAATATGAAAAGTTTTAAGCCTTTTAATTACAATGTGTTTTTAGTATTATTCGTTATGAATGTTACTGATGCATGATGATTATTGATGAGGATCAGCAACACGCACAACGCAACGTTTGTTGAGTATTTCTTAAACATCTCATAGCAAAAAAATTTAAATCATCTATAGCTGTTATTGTTGATATATCATAAACTCTTTTTCTTTAATTATTTCGGAATAGTTGAATCTTAAAATAAGTATTTATATTTTATTCTAAATTAATACTTTATAAAGACGTTATTTTTATTAGCGTTCAATTATACATATTACAATATATAAGTTATCAAATTAAAAACTAAACATCATATAGGAGATTTATAACAATCCGTTAAATACATTTTAAACTTATTTATTCTATTAAAGTATTTTAAGCATCACATTAATAATATTATTCAAAATTAATTTTATAAAAAAAATATATAATTCAGGTGTAATGTTATGGAATAAAATACATTCCAAAACGATTTATTTATGAAATTAGCCAATGCTATTATGGAATTAATATGGACCTCATGTTCTTCAAAAGCCTTTTATAAAGCCTCGGTTACTATTAATTATTGATACAATTAAAATGACTAGGTGTTATTAATTGTTGTTTGACTTTTATAAAAGCATCACATCACGTCGTTTTTTATCATTTTATTGTATTTATAGTTAATATAAATAAATATTTTTCTAGAAAACATATTCAAATTTGATATAAAAATATATAAAATCGCAATATAAATATTAAATATTATATTTATACAGAAACTATCAAATCGATATTTTTATTTATTTAACAGATAATAATTAAATAAGAGCATAGAATTTAATTCATATAAATACAAATTTTTTTATTTTAAATTAAATTCAGTAAAATAATAAATTATTTTTCGATAAAAAAAAAAAATTACTCATATTTTTCCAATTTATTAATCTATCAATGCGTAGTTGGAAATTATGTAAATAAATCAACGTGCCTCTAGGTATTCAATTTTATTTTGCATCGTATATAATAATAATATATTTGGTTGTGCCCTTCTTGCGAATAGTGTTTGACCATTGGGATTGAATTTTTTTATACGGTTAAGAGAGTAATAAATTGTATTGATGGTGTGCGTAAATTGGTTTTTATAAGTAATCGCCTGAATTTGAAGTATATAATATAACTGTGTAAACTCAATAGAGAATATTTTATATCCCCACTATATTTATTTATTTATTTTCCTCGAGAATCCAATAAAAAATTTACTATTAATTAAAAAACAGACTTAGTGAGAGGAACTTGAATATCTTATTGTGTTGTCG
Organism: Chaitophorus viminalis; assembly: GCA_025469195.1. Lineage (NCBI taxonomy): Eukaryota > Metazoa > Arthropoda > Insecta > Hemiptera > Aphididae > Chaitophorus > Chaitophorus viminalis. The sequence goes on along the minus strand of JAIPRK010000804.1, from coordinate 61,876 downwards.
ATTTTTGTGCGTATGATGTCCTTTTGGATTTTAACCCCAACCAAAAATACAATAATATTTATATTGTATAAAAGTTTATAATTTATTGATAATAGATAATGACAATTTTAATAAGTTGCGTAGATTTTTTACTATATTATTTGTATTTTATCACATCTCACTAGATGTAAGTTTTTTGGAAGTTTTTTTCTTCTTTTAAGAAATTACCTATTACGAAAACAATATTGAACTTATTCAAATAACACCTATAAATTACACCTATTTATGATTATTTCAGTCTGAATTATAATAAAATTGATAATTATACGCAAAACGATTTATTTGATTTATAAAACATAAATAGTTTCATTTATTTGAATAATTATTTATTTTTACAATAAGATTATATTTATGTAATAATATTTATAAACTAAACTTTAATAATATGTAAACTATTAAAATTTTTTAGATTCTGAACGGAAAGATGAATGAATTGATTTACAATGATGTATGTTTTTTTATTTTTTTTGACTACAACTATTGGAGTATGCTTTGATTTCCTTTAATAGCTTAATAACTTTTGAATGGAAAGAGAATCTAGTTGGTACTTTGGCAAGTCAAAAGATAAAAATGTTCAATAGTTTTCAAAAGCATCGAGAAAAACCATAAAAATATGACGAAAACTCTCTAACTCAAAAACGAAAAACCACAAACACTTGAAATGTCTACTTCACCCTTTACTGTTCGGCAAAGCAAGATTTGGTTTTTAATATTTCTTACTAGTTACACTGCATGAAAGTAAAGTTTTATATTTTTTTTTATTGTACATTAAGTATATTTCAAAACCAAATAACACAAACTATTATTTCCCAATTTTTCCATATTCCATTAATTTATATTTCCATTGGGAAATATTCCATATTTCCCAATTTTTTTTTTTTTACAATATACACATCACATAAATAATCACACTTTTCCTCTATCCTATACATTGTTCTAAGTATATAAGCAAGATAATGGTCGGTTATATTGAACGACTTATCAAGTTCATGCCAACTACCAACATTTATATAATAGTAAATCAAGCTTCACTCAGAAACGAATTATGAAAACGATGATTTATCATGGTGAGAATGCACTATATTCGCCTGAGTGGTTAACCTAACTATCATACAACATCAGAAATTTTTTGAAAATATAATTTGTCAAATTATATCAGTGTTTTGTAGATTGTTTTTTTTTTTTTTAATATTATTTACCTCGTTTTTTATGTATAACTGAAATGGAAATAAAAAATGAGACGAGAATAATATTAAAACATTTTCCAATTAAATAAACTTAATATAGGTCTTAGAAAATGAGTGAATACTAAAATTCTAAAATTTAGAAAAATGTATGTACGAGATTTTTGAACAATTTAACCAGATATATAAATAACAACATTGAAGAATGGATAAGAAAAAAACATGATAATTTTAACAATAGTAATGGAATAGTTTTCTCCCATCATAATAATGTTCGCGTAAAACAAAATGTATTCTGATCACCTTTTAATGGTTTTTCAGAGACACAGCATGAAACTCGTTTGCCTGACAACCACGTATAACAATTAATATTTTTATTGTGCGATAGAACCTTTAAATTCTATGAAAACAGAACCAACCATGCCATCAAGTATAATATAATGGCCTATACGTCGATGTCATACATATTTTATAATTCGGAGTGTTCAAATATGTGCTGATTATTAATTTATTTATTTTATTTTATTTTATTTTATTTTTTTTTTTTTGAGCTTTTATACTTGTCTATAAGAAGTGAGTATTAAAATATATTTTAATATATACGTATGCTATACGTCGCGATGTATTATGACGTATTACGACGTACTCGTATCATGTCCAAATTATTGTTTTAATGAGCATGGTTTTAATCATACGTGTTTATCGCATTTTCTTTATGAGTTTAAGATACATGATTTATAGTCACTTTCATCTAAAAGCAAAACATCGGAAGGCTTATGCATGTTATATGTAAATATTGATTTTATAAATTAAAATAATATACAGATTCATCATTCCACTATTTACTCAAAAACAGAAATGATAGCAATGAAAAATTCCTATAGAAAGTTGTATGTCTTATCTGTTGTTGCATAATGGTAAATGTATTAGTGCAGGCTTATACTGTTGCCACAGAACCAATGGTACCGATTACTATCGTAATCCAAATCTGTTTTGGTAATGGGATTCTCAATAGATATTTTTTTAATATTGTACTCTTATAATTTGTGTTTACCGTATAAAATTTGCAATACTATTAAAATAACTACAAGATCACCACGCTGTTATAATTAATTCTTGAAATTAAAATTGTTTCCATTTGTTCACAATAAATTAATAGGAATAACTAATAGATACTACATTCAAATGTCTGGAAATGTGTATGCTAATATTTACTATAAATCAAAAAGAAATTTTTCGAATTTCAAGTTGTTTAGGTTTTCGCAGGACGATATATTATATCTGCAGATAGCGGCGGAACTCATTTTGTTGTATCATTTGGTTAATTTATTGTACAACAAAACTGAATAATGAACGAATACGTAGGTATATCAATCGTTGAATTTGAAAAATCCCCAACCAAAACCTGTTTTCATCATTAAGGTGATGCGGGAACTCCTGTTGAGTGCAAACAATTACAGCAACACGGTGTCCACCTAGAGTCCTATCTAATACCAATCCAATATGATGGCGTATCATCATATTTAATTAAATCAATGAAGTAACTATAATATAGTAATGTTGATAAAGAAATAAGATGATAAAATATTCTCACGGAAAACATAATTTTATTCGTGTAGATAATTCATTATTTTTTTATTATCTCTTATCGATTAGACATTAATCCGCCAAGTTGCATAGCTGTATTAAATCTTGGCAACACTTATCAAAATTACACATTCATAAACTAAAAGCAAGTTAAAATATTTTTTCAGATGTATTATTGTAGTAGGTACTATAACTATAATATTTAATATACGGACCAAAATACGAACCAGTTTATAAATGAAATACAATCGAGTACGCAAAGAACTAAAATGTTAGGCATACTGTGCAAAGATACCCAAAAGGTCATTGTTTAAAAATAATATAATAAGTTAAATAACAGAGGAAACCATGTTTAAAATACATAATTATAAAAACTACAGCTTCTTAAATCCTATTATCGTGTGGCCTTTTCTGCTGTTGAGAATACGCTAAATACATAACTAGGTAAACTTTATTTTATATTTAATGTATGTCAGTTATTTTGGTTAACAAATCATATCAATATACTTCAATGATGGTCTATTGAAAAAAAAAATGCAAGAACCATTTAAAAGGTCTCGGGTATTTTTACTTATCGGATTGCTTATATATATATATATATATATATATATATATATATATATATATATATATATTATAGTACAGTTGTCAGGCACGAAAAGTGTTTATCATCTAAAACCGATATAAAACGCAGTTAGCAAAAATGCTGAAATCACCGTTACCTATGTATAGTTAACGTCAAAGAGTCGAAAATTGGGTTTAAGGACGTGGAATACAAATGTAATGGATCAATATTCGAAATGAATAACATTTTCATTTTTATTGCTTCAATCTCCAATTGGTAGATGGGCGGAATGAATTGAAAACCAATTACAGTCTAAAATTATACAATACACAGTTGTCAGTCAAACTAAATTACTATTTATGTTTCACTATTGTTTTATCTGGTTTTTACTAAACGTTAAAAGAAATCCTTTTCCTTTGAGGCTGTCGGTAGTTTGTATACTAATCAACAGAACCACAATAAATCCATTCAACAACATGTTTGGTTTGGGGTTGAAAATAAATATTTTATTCATTTAAAATGTAAGTACCATTTCTATGTTCTATCACGTTTTGCTTTCGATTCATATGTACATGGAAGTTTTCTGTTTAGTGTAATAGTCTTGATTTTTCGTTTTAACTTTATAGGTTGTCTAAAATAAACATTGTAAAATAATATATAGTAAAAAAGTCAAAGTGTCATAGGTTAAATCGTGTGCGATGTTACAACGAATAATAATTACAACTTTTATGTCAATACTAATCAAGACAGTATTGGCATTCGTTTACGTATTATTTTACTCGCATTTTACTATTCAATTTATTATGGAAAAAAGTCGATGGGAGAAAAAAAGGCTTGAGTTCAATTAAACCAAAAGGGCAAAATTGGTGGTGGATTAAATGGAATAGAAGAGACAGAGACAGATGTCGAAAGGCTGTGTGCTCGAACATTTTATAATTACGAACAAATGTCATCAGAAATGCCGACATCTAGTCTTAAGGCTTATATGGAATAAATAGAACACAATCTCCTTAGGTTCTCTGTTCTTAAGCCATTTGATCCATGATGAATTTCGAATCGTGCTGTAATACGATTAAATCACGGTTATATCGGCCGATGGACTGCAAAAACATTTCGTTATGTGTATGGTCTGGATTTTATTTTTGTTTTCGAGTAAACAATTTATCATTTACGCGGGCATGTTCTATTATAAGTAATATTCAATGACAGATTTTTATTATTATTTTTTTCTTACTCGAACCGAATAAATTCTCTAGAGAATTTTAAGGATGGGGGTGGGGGGTGGGGAATTGGCTTTAGCAAGCTATCTGCAGTATAAAACCCAAACAAGTTTATAGATGATTAAATTTAATTCAAAAATATTGCCGAACGGCAACTAAATCAATTATTGTTACACGCGAGCCATGTATCGCCATTCTCCACCCACTCCGTTCTGGTGATGGACAATGGAATTATTATTGTCATTATAAAACCATTTGAGAGGTTTCTGTTAACATTTTCACATGCACTCGCATTTAACCATCATATTAAACAGTTAAAAATAAATAAACACTTCTATTCAATGTCCAGTCAATACAGATACATCAAATACATCGTGAATCAGTGCCGCAGTAAACACACTACGTTTATTAAATACGTTTTATTTCATATCCGTTTTATTTCCAATTAAACGGCCAAGTTACTGAATATTATTATAAAATAAGACTTTTTTCCCTCTCACGATAGTTTTGTTTTTCCCCGTAATTAATTTTAATCGTACAAATGAATGGAAGTACTGCAATCATACATTTTACAGAAAAATAATAATGGACATTGTACTTATATTAATTTATTCTGAAAGTAGTAATACTAAAATATTAACTTTAAATCTGCGTTGCATAATTTATACAATTCTAATAGCATGTAATGAAATACCTACATAATTTATCTTGTTAAATACGAAATTTTTTTAAGTTCGTCTAGTAACATAATATCAATATGACATGCATAATATATTAACGTTTGTAAGTAGATCACAAGCTTCAGAAAAGTTTAAGCATCAGAAAGTTTAGAAAACTAATATTTGATTTGACCTAGTTCAAGTTTTTATTTTCTGAGCAAAAGAGTTACAATATATTTGTCCTTATTTTTAAGGTTCATATCTGATACTAAGAAAATTAAAATTATCATAGTAAAAGAAGGAATGAACTTATAATATCTGCATATCAAAATCTAGACGCCTGGTTGACGATTATTTTTATTTGACAGTAAACCACGAAGTTACGCAAACAACTATAAAAGCTATTCATTTTAATAACTGGAGTTTTATTTAAAAAAAAATCACAAACATAGATGATGGCAATAAGAAAAACGGAATTCAGAGTTCTACTCTGCTTATTTTTTTTTTAATAAAGTTCACTAAACATAAAAATTGAACCCATTATGATATGGCTGCCGGCAAGCAGAAATTTTGAAACATATACTTTATAAAATACCTTATATTCACAATGGAGATGAAAAATTTTGCAGTTGCAATATCGTGTTATTTGGTATTTTAATAAAAAAAAAAACATTTTCCAAGAGACATATAAAAAAACATTCTATTTCATCATTGTCAAAAAAATTGATGTCTCACAAAAAAAAAAATCTCACATTAATGTATAGAAATGTTATTTTAACTTTTCATTGGAGAATTATAAACATTTATATCTAATTGAGTTACTATTACGAAACAAAAAATATTAACTAATCGCAATTCACATGTATGTAGGTAATATATATTTAATTTTATTTGCTTTTGCCCTGTAACGTTATAAATAATATACATAATGTTTTATTTGAAATTCTTTATATACAACATAATCGTATGTTTGTAGTGTGCCTAAAAAATAAATCATTTTTTCTTCAAACTATCTCAATACGCTTACTATAATGTGCATAAATGGTTTACCGATGGGTTTTTTCTTGATAGTCATTATTATACAATTAAACGTTAGAAGGTAATGTATTATGTGACTTTTGACGGTCAATCGCTGGTACTTTTTAGTGTTAACAAGATACAATTCAAATAGGTCACGAGACAAAATGTTATAATACTAATATGTTTTGAAATAATAATATTATGTATTCGATATGGTAAAACATAGGTTGTGGAAACAATGTTGTATATCAATATTTGCAATAAAGGTCATTGTAATGCATTCGACAGAGGTGCTGCGAACAAAATGATAAAACGTCAAAATGAATAAAATATGACAAAATTCAACGTGACTCCGAAGGGAATTGATGATAGAATTATATGTTAGTAAAGTGTAAATGGATTTCAAGTATTGACCTTAAAAATAAACACAGTATATCTATAGGTTCATCTCAAAGTCAATCCAAATAAATACAATTATGAACAAATGTCGGACTTTTTTACTCTGAATTTTTCTTTCGATGAAATATCCCAAGATAATATAACGATATTTTTGAAAAAAGGCTTTATAGTTTATACTATAGATAAACGTTAATAATAAATAATAAACGTTTATAAAATACAATTATAGATATATTTAAATATAGTTTCATTTTCATAAAATAATTTTAATAGTTTACAATTTTATCATTCATCATTATTACTGCAGTATAAGCAAATAATTTATAATAAGCATTTAAGCCGTACGAAAACAGTTTATTCATTATTATTGCCATGCCTGTTAATGTAGATGGACAGATGGTGTAGTAAAATTATTTAAGTATAGTGTATGCCATAATTTAGTTTAAGTATTTGAACACTTACTATTAAAAAATTATATTTATGAAAATAATTATATTAATAACGATCTTAATTTCTCATTATAACATATTCGGTTAAATTATACTCAGTATTATTTTGTACTCGTGAGGTGTATACCTGACTAGTTATAACAATAATTTTACCAAAACAATTGTATTTAAATAGTAATATATAAATTTGAAGATATGAAATTAAAATACTTTTCATCGATATAAGTATTAAAATATATTATGCAGTTATTTTATTTAAATAACATCACATAAACTATTTATCTCCATAGTTAATTAAAAATACTACTAGTTCAAAATTATTCATTTAGTTTAGATTTAAATATTTAGCTATAAAGTATGTGTTAATATTTTCCAGAAACTTAATACTTCAATAAACTATCTTAGGAGAAAATGTTAATAAACTTATACACAGTGTTCTAATAAAAATTTAATTTAAAGAATATGTGTAAAATATGATTTTTATTCGCTTTAATAAACAAATAATTTTAAAAACCTGACACATAATTATTAGTGACGTGAATCGTTAATTTTAAATAGACAATATTAACTAATACTTGTAATTATATTTTAAACTGAACTACGTGATAGAGGAAACCCATTACTCATTAATCATAAGTTGTAATATAGACATATAGTATTAACATTACCATAAACATAATATATACAATACCAAAAAATTTATAAAATAGTTCTATAGAAGTTGAGGAATATGAAATAAATACTTTAAAACTACTTAATTCGTGTAAGAATCAAAAAATAATAAAAAATAGCTATGTGTATTGTGTCTTTTACTCCAATAAGGCATTCAAATGTTCTTAGTTCGAAGAATATCATCAATTTTTGCTTATTTAATTGTGATCTGAGGCATTAAAAAAAAAATGCATTAAAAAATATAGATATTAAGTGTCGTTTATAAGCTGCAAATTAAAATAAATATTAACTTTAAATATTCATATAAGATAAAATACAATCAGTATTACTATGACAAAATAATCGAGTTTCGTTATATAATATGATCTGTTAAACCGTTTAGACTTTAAACGAAGTAAAATGTTGACAATTTATAAACTATACAACGTCTTGTGCTAATTTGGACAGTTTAAAAAAATAAGCTCTATCATTTTTGGATAAGAAAATATACCAAGGGCCAAAAACCTTGTTAACGATAACATTTTTTAAACTAATTTCAAAATTAAAATTTTTCTTGTCATTTCGAAAATAATAATTATTTATAATTTTATTTATTTCCTTAAATAATTAAAGTAAAATAAAAGTAAAATAGTAAAATAATTATTGTTGAAAAATAAACTTATTTCATATGTGATGCAAATTTGTAACCATTTACTAATACTGTACAGTTTATATTATAAGCGTTTTGAATATTTCAACTGCAACTTTTTTATTGTATCTAAACCATCAGTATATTTTATAGTTTACACTAATGATTTTTAAGCTGGAGCTTTGGTCGTTAAATAAATGAGTTTTTGACCATGATGACTTAGAGTTGATTTCAAGGCAGTGATTATTACAGTAAATATGTCTCTTTAACACCAATCGAAATGAAGCTGTAGACAATATCTATAGTGTCCTCGCAGACTTCCGTGTTGATCACATAATGATGATATAATTTTTGTTCTTTCAATTTTTATGAGAATTCCAAATAATAAAACGGATTTAATATTCTATTTATGTATGTATATTTACACTTTTGATGATGTATTCAATTTTTTTACATAGAAAACCAAATGCAATTATAACAGCTAATAGGCAGCATTTATAATTTTAAATGTTATTTAAATGTTTAAATATTTATAAAACACACATTTTAAACCCCCTCAAAGTTAACAATTATGAGTATTCTATGATAAACGAATTACCATATTCTTACTATTTTGTATTGTATTAATAAATTATAGATTTATGATTTTTATTTTAAGAGTTATTATATTATCAGTAGTTGGAATCAAATAAAAAAAATATAAAGACATTTTATAATAATTAAAATTTTATTTTAATTTTTAATTTATGTATTAATGTATTTATTTTTATTTATTTATTTATTTCAGCATAATCAAATAACATAGAATCTTATTAAATAAAAATACATTTATAAGCTGATATATATAATTATATTTAAATTTTTATTACAACAAATATAGTTTGTTTTTAAATTATAACTGTATACTATTTTTATAAATTATTACTAATACAATTTAACAGCAATTAATATTTTGATGATAATAATTGTATAATACATGCGATGAAGCTTAAGGTGTATGCCTTCGACAATCATGGCGTTAAGCTGTAATTAATTCTTACAATTTGTCACCTTATTATGTTTCAAACTCTCTAGCTGTTGTTTATCAAATTGTCAATCGACCGGAAATTATCGCCGTCTCTGAAAATCCGATCGGATTGGTTTCAGACATGTCCTAGACTTCGTAATCCTTTTCCTTAAAGCAGACTATTTCTCAAATGTTCCACTTCTGCGTGCAAAACTTCGTAGGGACGAAATAATATATCCTGCACTTAAGTCTGCAATGTTTACACATTTGCTCTTATCGTGATGACTATTAAATCCATTATATTTATGGCATGTGAATAAATATGACAAAAGTCAGTGACTAGGAAAAAATTACAAATTACTTCACTTTCAACTTGTTCAACTGAAAATACAAATTTAACTTTACGTAGTTGATAAACATCCATTTACGGTAAAAGTCGTTTAATTCGCAGGTATTTAAGTTATTTTTGAATACAACTGAGGAGATATTGTGTGTTTTTATAGCTTTTAGTTTCACAAAGTTATATAGTTCAACAACGACAAATAGTTTTATGGTAATATTTTTTTTTTTTTTTTTATTTGATGACACCAACTTAAATAATGATAATGTATTTGTATATTCAATATTTTTATTATTACTGAGCATGATTAAAAGTAAAAAAAAAATCTAGTTTATATTTTCAATCCCTTTTGCAACGAGATTGGAAATAAACGAAATTATACTCCTTTTGGATCAATAATAAAAATCTAATAAAAATGTTTCCTAAATATAATATGATAACACGATGTACTCATAAAAATCAATTCACTGAGTAAACCCAATATTTTTATGTCTCGCCACCTCAAATCGTTCATTTAATTTTATGAGAATATTATGAGAACAAGTACTTGAGTTTTTCCATGTTTAACATAAATAATACTATTTCCATCGGTTGTAAATAAGTCCAAATAAGTATAGAAGTATTTGTATTTAATACTGAAAACTAATAACATATTTTAATACATATATATCATATTTTCAAATAAGATACCCAGATTGAGCTGTTCCATTTTTATTTCATATTTCATAGTTTGTATTTAATATTAAGTCAGCGGTTCACTAATTAAATACCTACATATTAGGTCCACAAGATATAATTTTATTTGTTTATGCTGCAACAGGAATGGTATAAAATATAATAAAATTATGGGCTTGTAACTATATTAATTGTGAAAACCTTGATAATTTTGCTTTTTGAGCACTTAGTTTATTTATGATTGTCAAACAGGCATGTTTTGATTTTCCATGAACAAAATTAAATAATTCGATTGGATAGTGTTCCTGAAAATAAGTACTTATCAAATAATTTATTATAATAATTGTTTATGATTTGTATCAGTACAAATTTAACTCAAATATTAACAATGCATAATATGAGCTAATATGATTTAGTAGGTAACAATTCAAATATTAATCTTTAGAGATAATAATACTCGGAGAACGTCTAAAATATATTAATGGTCTATAAGAGTCAAAACATATTTTAATACAATCCTCAATTGATTATGAAGTTTAATGTGATAGATTGTACAATTAGTATTTTTTCTGCTTCACGGTCAAAAATATATTGTATGATTTAGTGCTAGTGAAAATATTTGTATTCCTATTTCGTTTTAAGTTGCTGTAAATTTCAATTTTATATGCAAAGAATTAAAAATTATTTCTAAACACAAAAGTCTAATTATTATTATAACTATTATATGTAATATAATTTATTATATGCAATACAAACATTTAGTGAATTAAAAAGTTTTACTACTGTAAACGTCACATATAGTTAATCATTATAGTTAGTAGAATCAACTAACGAGAAGTAATATTGTCGAATAATAATCATATTTGTCACGTTTATTCATATGCTGTAGAGTGTATAGGTGATTGATCTTCATCATAAAAACGTGCCAAACGTGTGCGGTATAATTTTATTTTTATCGATTTGAAAAAGTCAACGGAACAAACGTGCCACGTTATAATGGACGGTGAATGTGGTACACGCATATCGTGTATTGCATCTGCACCTAAATATATGGAAATATTAAATTTGTAATTCAACTTTAGTACGTCAACGATACGGATACCTATCTGCTTTCGAACGAGATGAACGGTATTATGTTATTCCGTTTTGCCTTTCAATAAACTCGATATTAATAGTTAATGAACGATATTAAATAACAACGAGCAAAGAAGCATACATACATATATATTTGTCGTTCTTAGTTTACATTGAGTGTTTGTTTGAAATTTGAACCATGTCACTATACTATTCAATAATCTGAGCACGCGTGAAGTAAATAAACAAAAGGCGATGGGAAAAATGATTGTGACAGGGAATAAAATCCTGTCAACAATACATATTATAAGGTTGTCTAGAAATAGGGGTCGTATTTTATTATGAACGTAGAGGAAATTTATTCGTCCACAATCATACGCCGAAATAATTTTTCTTTAAACAATCATCCATTATACAAATAAATTACAATCACGCACTTGAGTTTGCATAGAGTTTTGATAATTAATTCGTTTTGATTTGTAATTTCACCTTAGTGTGTTAATTACGAACGCCACCACAATAATGAAACTGGACATTTGTATAACATAGAAAAAAAACCTGTTTAAAATGTTGAATTTGATGGAAACTTAGTTACAAATGCTCATTTTCAAATGAATCAACGTTTTTCCACACGAAAAAAAAAAACAAGTAATATTTTTCAGTTTCTTTTTCAATATGTGTATTGTTAATATCATGAGTTGAAAATTTATAAGGGAGCTGAAACCTAAAATCAAATGTAGGATTATTTAAAATAAATAATCTACATATTACCTGCAAAACAACCCAACGTCCCCGGGGACAAACCATGTGCATATATAATAGTCCAATTGTTTTCTACTGAAAATCAGCAGCTAAAAATGCTTTTGACGCATTTTTACACACAAATTATTCCATCTGAATAATATTAAAAGTTAATTGAATACCAACAACCCAAACATTTATTCGTCCGAATCATACGTACACAGGGTTAAATCATATTGAATAGGTACAGGTTATTGTCGCCATCACTGCATTAAAACGCAGCCGTATTGTTTGAAATAATTGAAGCAGAAAACGGTGATATGATATTTAAATTTCTAACCGCAAACAATTATTTTACCTGAATCGTCATAGTTGTAGTAATAACTTTAATTTGGTTAAAATTAATTACAAAAATAATTATAATAATTATAAGTACACATAATATAATTAATATCGTATTGGTTTCAGCGGTAGGTGTACACAAAATATTTATTATTCCGCTGCATAAATATGATGCAGAAAAAGAGATGTAAGTCCGTTTACGAGTTTATTATACGACCTAACCATTAAAAATAAACAAAATGAATAGATACCATAGGCCATTAATAATAACCCAACGGATTAACATAGAACGTTTTGCATCTCGCGAGTAATATGTATCGTGTGTATAAATCTAATAGCAAGGAATCAATGTTAAGGAGTGAGAAGTGCATATAGTGAGTATAATGTTGGTTTTTAATTTTCGAACAGCTCTGATATAGATGTACGTTATTATAATAATTATTATTTGTTACAGGAGATTATGGTACGATATTATTTGCCAACAAAATGGTAATACGTATACGGCGTACCTCACATATATTTGCAACTGCTGTTGTTTATGGTATTTCGAAAAAAAGTAAAAATAACAATTTTAGTTTATCGCTGAATAGTTTTTAAATTTTTTATTACCTTCGATCGGTGGCGTAAAATTATAATAGTATAAGGTGTTATGACGTGCCGTGACGGGCATTAAGATACAATCGCTTTGAATACTTAAAGAGCTCGAACCGAATATTTTTTTTCTACATAGATTTTTATTGTTAATTCTAATTTTAAACCGTAAAAACGCACATGTATAAGCGTCGCGTCGTGCCGATTTCTGATTGAGACGTATTCATCTGCGTTATGAATGAATAAATTATTGTTGTTAAAAGTAGTAAAAATACGCGAGTTCGTACACCATCGTTGTGATGCAACGATATAAATGATGATAGTTATACACGTATATCATATATATATTATGTTATTACGATATTATCATTTATTGTATTTAATATATGATGTATACATTTATTACGATATTAATACGATATTAATACCTGAACCACGGTAGTCGGATGAATTTTTAACTGGTGATCGAATAGGAAGAGATCGATTAAATTAAATTGCTTTATTGCAATACGAATACGTTAATATATAGTACCTTATAATAATATATTATCCGTCACCGTTGTTTAAAGAATTATTTTGTTACAAATGTTTAGGTTTGAATAACATATGTAAACGTGTTTTATGTAGCTATTTAAACATTTATTACGAACCAATCTAATTGATCAAAATTGAATCTTACAATCGATACGGATATTTCTAGATCAACAAAAGCAAGTATTTGGTCATTATCGATAACGCCTGTGACTGCAAAAACTGGATAGTACAACCATTTTATACTATAAAAGTATAATATATTTATTTATTCTTTACTGTTTAATTTTTCCTACATTTACCTATTAACCTACTCGTTTTAAGGCTCAAGACAAATCTGTTATTAAATATTTAAATTGATAAAAAAAAAAAAAATGTATAGTTGAATGTGTTCACTACATTGAAATTCCTATTGAGAACAATAAAGATAACTTTTAGTACATTATCCTTAGGGTGATTCCCTTTGAGTATCACAAACTAGCCCTGTCTGATATACCGGCATACCGAACGGTTGAAACAGAATTTTTATATTTTGTTCAGTGAAGATCGTTGTAAATAAATACGTTTTAGTTTATGTTTAAAACGATTGCAAACCGTATATGGCAAATTAGTAACCCGGCTCAATTGTTTATTGTAATACGAAATAATAACAACAATGATAATGAATTTTAGAACGAAAACACTATTGTACGTCTCATTTAATAGTACGCAAGGAATACTATTTAAAAATTTCATTCATATGAAATATTAAAATAATTATACCTACTATTCAATTAAGTTGAATAAAAACTTTACCTAATTGGGTATTTAGTCTTAGTTTGACAACAAGCGCTTTAATAATTATTCGTTTAATGACAAATTATTTCATTATTTTTTAAAATCTATTGAAGTTATTTTAAATTGTATTTTAACACTCCACAAACTACTCTTATATATACATACATTTTTACGTACATTTGTGGAATCAAAAGTCAACATTTGAATAAAAAAAAAAATAATTGTATAGATTTTACACGGGGTATAGTAATGCAACCACTCTTTGTGTCTAAACTTATGTTTGTATTTATGTTTCTCCGTGCCGCTTAATTAACCAACTCGCACATAAAATAGAATATTTATTAATATGTAGCTGGGTTATATTGTTCTATTACATAATAATAAGTATATAATACTGAGATATTATTGATCAACTTTAAAAATTATAATTTTTTTTCTTTTTAACAAGAATAACGAAGAAAAAAGAGCAAAATAGTATCTCATGCTTAAAAATTGTGCGAATTATTTATTTTTCCAAAGTATCTAAATAATATGTGTACATTTTTGAGACGAAAAAAATATTCAATGGAAAGATTCAGAAATTTGTTGTCCTTATTCAGAGCTATAAGCGTCTTTAAAACTAAATGCGATTAAATCAAATCGCATTTGAAAAAAAAAACTATTCAGAGACTCAGTTTATTATTAAAATAAAAAAAAAATTGTCTCAGTAAAATGAGTACATCGTTTTATTTTATATAAGTACTTAACTTCGAATATGATGCAAATAATCACACAAATTTCAAGTCATAGGATACAAAATTACATAATTACCCTTTTTATCCAAAATGTGAAAAGAAGAAACATGAACAAAAACAGCATCAGCTTGATTAAATTAAACTTTCGTCCCAGTTTTTATTTACATTCTCCTGCCGTTAAAAAAATACAGACATAGAAATAATGATATGTTTGAAATAACTTCTGCATTATATTTAAAAAAAGTAATGGTGTTATTAATTATGTGATGATTTTGGTACGTTTTTACCAATCGTAAATAGATCAAATAAAATAGAAATAGCAGTAACAAAAAAACTGTAAGCTCAATGAGTTCTTTACTTAGTTTAGAAATTAAAACACCTAGTTTAATGTATATAGCCAAAATAATATAGTTTTAGTCAAATAATGAATTTTGTTCAAAAAAATGAACCCTGAATTTAAAAAAAGATTACTTCGATACGTATTTTCTGATTTTATATTATACAATATAGGTACGTTATGTAGCGTATATTTGGATATTAATATTCAATTTATCATCATAATAATATTATCATATTCAGGTAATTATTCCAATATGATTTTCTACGATCAAATAACAAAATACTAAAACCTATATAACTGTAGTTGTTCACGATGTTTTATTTTTGTTTAATTGTTCTTTTTGTTCACAATCGAGTATAATAAAAGAAGTTTTCTTAAATATAAGAATGAAGTATCGCTTTTTAAAATTTAGTCTAGGTTAAAGAACAAAAAATGTCTTAATACTTTTCAAAAGAAATCTAATTTATTTTATACTTGCTTTGTTAATATAATATATAAGGATTAGTAAGACTAAATGGGGATCCATTGTGTCATTACTCTATCAAAAACAAAAAAAAAAACAAAAAAATATATAAATTCTGTAGATAGAAATATTATTCCGTTGCCGTTTTCTCATTTTTAAACAATGAAAGTATGAATACAAATCAAAGGTGCGTAAATAATAGTATATTATACGAATACGGTTTTCGGTATCGTTATTCGTTAAAACGTATCAAAATAGGTACATTTCAATTAGGTAAATTTTTCATTGAAAAAGTATAGAACGGTTTTTTCCCTTATGGTTTATCCTCAGGTTGAAATTTGTAGCAACGAAGTCGGAAACTTTTAGTTGACTGCATTAGACATTTCGAACCTTAAAGTAAAAAGTTACATTTTACGTTGAAATTAATCTCATACTATGAATAAAACGTTAAGTAATAAAATAGGAACACATTATATATTACATACAAATTAAAAAAAATAATACCTTACCAACATAATTCTTGATAATTAATAAATTTGGATTATTTTTCGTTCTACAGAATTTGATTAAAAACTATTAAGCATATATTAGTTTTATAAAACTATGTGTGGACATTATGTAGGTACATTTATTTACTAGATATGCAATGTTAAATGTTTACTTCGAACATATGATATAGTATTTCAAATAAAAAAGACAATTAAACATTAATAGAACAAAACTACTCTTGAACACACAAGCTACAAGCACATAACATTTAATTAATTTGTGAGATTATTATTATTATTTTTTAAAACATTCAAACTTTTAATTTTTAATAAAAAACAGAGTAACTTTAATTTGAAATAAAAATATTAATTTTGAAGTGCATGACGTATCATATATTATTACGAGCAGAGTTCTACTGACCACATAGATAAATCGAGCATTCCTGTATACGAAACGTCCAACACCAACGTACAAGTATATAAACGTACAATTTAATTACATTCGTTATCCGGTAATTGTTTTTTTTTTTTTTTTCTAAATAAGTAGATGATGAGCTATTTCCGCTATCTGCCCGTATAATTCAGACTTTATCTCACAGAGTTTAAAATTATGATAGTTTTAAAAATAATAAACACTTATAAATTTATAATTATTAAAAAAAAAAAAAAGGCTTAAAAAGAGAAAACATTATACATTTATACATGTACGTCATACCATACCGATATGCCAACTCAGCTGAATTATTACGTAGGTCAACTAAACGAACAGATTAATAATACTGTCACGAGATTCTTATTTTCTTTTTCTTACACGTTACCGTGTAAAACTATTATCTATCTTTTACGAACACAATATATCCGCGTATAACTATAGAGCATACATTACGCGGTCGTCGATGTTCTTCGTATAATTGTAATATTAATAGATCACTAATAGAGTAATAGTATGGTAATAAAAATAATAAAAAATATTAGAGCCAAAATAGCGTTTATAAGAAAGATGCCGCTTCGTCGTACACGCATACGCGCGAGCGCACTACACACACTCTCGCACACTACACGCACTTTAGAGGTATCGTGTTTCTATTTTTGCCCAAGTCGGCGGCAGCACGCGTGCACACTACATAATATATTACACCACTATTATTACATACGCCATACCAGCAGCCACATCGTGATGTGATATATATACGAGTATATACGTATTTTATTAAACTATAATAAAAATAAAAAAATCACATGGTAACTGGGCTCCGGCAGTTACTCGTCAAAATATGACTTTTGTTTTTTACATATAGATATTATACACTACACACGTATATCATTTATACATGTTTACGTATGTGTATTGATACATTGTACACGACAACATCGGCAACCGGAATTCCACGAGTCCTTCGCGCACGTTATCGCGGAATTACAATGTTTATTATTATTATTCTTTTTTCCCCCTGCTAGACCCATAGTTGCGCGAACGGCGTGTATAATTTACGACCGAAACCGAACAACGAATCTGTCTCTAGAGAAATGATAATATATCACCACGCTCAATGTCGTCCTCCCCCGCGGTACAAGACGACAATTTCTTCGGCTGCACGAATAAACAGTATTCGGGTCATAAAATTCGTTATAATTAATCTCGAATAATGATTATTGAACTTTATCGATTTTCAATTTTACAGTACTTTTATTCTGCAATATGCATAGGAATCGGAAAAAGTACATGCAAACATATAAATCAAAATTAGGTGCAGTAAGAATTTGTGTGGATATTTGTTTTGATGAAAATTAAAAGTAAAAGAAATATTATCTTTCAAATGACTCGAAAATGTAAGAATTGGAAAAACCGCGCCAATGATGTGAAGAATAGATGTCAGAAAAGTTGGCCAAATTTTCGTGAAAAGTGTTTTACAAAGAAATTACATTTATAAATACCAAGTAAATAAGGCCAAACTGATGATGAATTATACGAATAAGAGATGATCATTTTTTACTTTTTCACCGGTATAATTACCTGATTTTATTTACATAAATAAATAATTAATGTATGTACGAAGTACGGTTTAATGTAAAAAGTATATTCCTTTATTAAAATAATGCTTAATGCATTCGAGTTCTGTTATGTAATATATCATATTAAATAACCATTAATCAAAAAGTATAAAACGATTTTCAATCATAATCGTTTTTTTCAAAATCATTGATTAATTTCAAATATAAACAAATAATTAGAAACGCCCACAGAGGGTTCTAAATCAGTAATTGTGTAAAATATGTGCGTGCGATACAATCAAGCTGTTTACTCGTACACCTACATTTGTACAAACATGTATTTGTATTGTTTAAATTCAGAGTATTTAGTGATGATAAAAAAAAAAATTAATTACATATATTATTTGGAAAGGTGATAAGTTAAAATTACTTGAAAATCACAGGTTTGTATACAATCCGCGTACAATTACGACTGACACGACAAAAGCATAGGTCGGGTCCCACGAGGATTTCTATCATTACCACGGTATTTCGATGATCAAATCTATAGAGGCACGAAAATAATTGACTAGTCACGGTGTGACGCAGGCGTGTCTGCAAATTAATATTATCTGTTTTTTTCTGAATCATCGAGAAAGACAAACACACGAGCGAACGGTCATAATATTACGCGTGAGATGTATCGCTTATAATCATAGACCTGATTTTCATACGAAAAAAAGAACATAAAAATATACATATATATTGTAAGTATATTAGTATACAACAGTTATTTGTATTTACCAATTAATGTATAAACTTACTCGCTGTTTAGATTCCGAGCTAAGTGAAAAATGTTTTGTTTTTTTAGTGATAGCTTTTTTTCTAGGATCAAATTTTCGGCCCGTAAACCTGGGTAAAAAATATCATGTGGCGTATAGTTTTTCGATTTTCTTGGTTGTTGTTTCCGATATGATGGAAAACTTCAAACTATGATACATTTTGTCTTGCAAGCGTTTATGTCGAAACAAGTATCGACCATTAAAATTTGAAGAATTGGTGAGGTCAATTTTTTTAATAAAAGTTTCTATAAGTTCACACTACCGCATAACTAATCGTTTCTTCAGGATTGGCGATTATTTGTTCTTATTTTAATAATCTGATATCAAAGTTGACTAAACTGTGACGAAGTATTTTTAAGCCATGGAGTGAAAACTGTCTAAAAGACTGACCCTGAGCTATCTATCTTTTTAAGAGCCAAAAATTAAACGGCAAGTTTTAAGTAAATAAAGATCGAATTAACTATAATACTTAAAAATTAATTAATTAATTTTGAAAATATTTATTATAATGCTGTCTACAAATGTTAGTTATTTTATAAAATATTTTTAAGATACGTTATATATATAAAATATGTTTTTCTAGAAATATTTGAAAAAAAGGAGAAGAAAAAAGATCTTATAATGATCCTGAAAAATTGAGATTTATTACAACAAAATATTTAAACAAGGTAGGTACTATTGTTGTCTTATACTTATATTTTATTGATTGTCTTTATACTATTATTTGTACTTGTTTTCGCAAGCCGGTTTCACAAAAGGATTCAAGTTATAACGTTCTTGTCACTCGCCTTTACAAGTCAAAGTACGTTTTTGTTTTGTTACATGTTTTTGCGAATCGTTGTGTGTATGTGTGTGTGTGTCGGATTATTATTATTAATATTTATTTGTATATTATAATATTTTAACCAGTCAATGCAGCTGTACGGTCTGTAAATCAATAATATAATACCCCATCATAACCATGGTTTATGTATTCATTGCACGGGTCGCCTCGTTCGTTATATTATGATACGAACCTCGCTCATATACCTATCCTTTTACATGCGGTTCACTGTTCACAGCCATGGACCGTGTAACGATGAGGTAGCGTATATTAAGTGTGGCTCTTGATGCTCACCCTCTGTGCGTATACGGAGATACGAAATTTGCATATCGGGACGGTACTTCTATGGTACCGCTCGAAGAGTGTGACTCGTGCGTGGCATGTGCAGTTCGTTGGCATGAGCGACCATAATAATACCGTAGTTATAATGACGACGACGGTTCGAGTAAAGTTTGTTACCAAATCCGAGCGAAATCTCGTTATTGTTTAGTCATCACCTCAAAGTTGGTCAGTCATAACGTAATTGTTATTATTGCTGTTTGACGTACCGTCCGAAGCGTTAATAATAACAATATTGTAACGGCATGAAAATTATTTCATTTGAAAATACATACGATGATAATGTGTATAATACAATGCGATACGGTTAGCTAACGAATGGGTACTCGAGAGTGATCAATATCCACCGTGTCATATGAACACAATTGTGGTGAATGAGTCCGCGAGGAAAGACGGGGGAAAATAATGAAAATGAAAAATATTTAAATCAATCAAACAGTAACGCACTTGACCGTACTGTCCAAGACGGCAAGACTAACGAAATACTCAACCAACCGGAAACGTACAGGTAACCAAATGATAAACGTAAAAAAGGTTGTACCTACGTGGTTGGAGTAGGGATGACACGCGAAAGTTTTCAACCCTCCTGGGAATGTTTTCGTATTACCTAACTTTATTTTCCATGACCACAGAATCGGTCTTATATATTAATAAAAAATAAAAATAAAAAAATTGTAAAATCAACCAACTCAATGGTATTAATAATTAAAAACTTTCATACCTTTATAATTATTTATAATGCTACATTTTTACAATCATATTATACACGAGTAAAGCTAAGTAAATCTTATTAAAAGAAAATAATGTTCTCTACCAGGTATAATTAAAATAATTTGTTTGGCTTTAAAGACACAACTATTAGTATATAAAGAAAAATGTCTTGTGAAATTATTTATACCTATTATTTGTATTATTTGAATATCATATTATATTGTTTAATTTAATAACGTGCCAACACAACTCTGGATGAATAATAGTGATAACACTAATAAAGTTTTTCCTTTTTTATTAAATATTCAACCACGATAAAATTAGCTTCTTAAAACTTATACTGCAACGACAGACAGTGTATAGATTATTGCAGGTGATGCATAATCGGGGTACAGCCGTTTGTCTTTGGTGGGCAATGGAAAACAATTAAACTTTTATGAAAACTAAGCATAGAACATTATTCTCTGTTCGCATCAACGGTGACCAGTATAGTGATTAAATGATATTTCCATGAGGGGAATGTATGTAGCTAATTTTTTAATATACAATTTTTCTCGGTCATGTGAGGGGGATCTACTCCCTTCATTCTCCTGTTAAGTACTGTCGGTGATACGACGACCGAACGATTTCAGCGCTCGTATCTAGTCGAAGTTTTCGCAAAGCAGACCACCTTCGAACTGAGGGTAGTTGCCACCCCGCGAAAATGCAAGGTTTGCTCAACGTATATTGCGGGAAGGTTGACGAGTAAAATATGTCAGTCACGAATGTACTCATCCCCCGCCCGCTACGACTGAGATCGATAAATAGTATTCAATACCCTCTCGGTCCCGGATTTCCGATATCGAAGGGACTATTATAACTAAATCGAATTCTCGGACTCATGGCTTCGTGGCACTACGAGAAAACTAGTAGAAAAAAACTACCGAAAGAGAAAAAATCAATAATTGCACATACCACCGTGTTTATTCGAAAAGTGGTGTGTACCACAGAAGTTTTTTTTTCTTTTGTTGGTAAATGAAATCGATTATTCAAACAAAATACATTATATAGAACTTTTTCCTTCATAATATAATATAATGTTATTATGTACATTATACACACACACACAGCATAGTAACACGATTATTAAGAAACCACCAAAGATTATTTTTTACAGATAAGAAACACTTAAAAGGATTTTGGAGAAAAAAAATGAACGAATTATAAATTTCAAATATTTCAACCATGAACTTTACACGCTGGTTTACTTAGAATATTATATTAATAGTTAATATTTGAAGGAATAAAATTTAAAAATTGAATTTATAAGGTTTTAATTTTTATTTTTAACGCGCTGCAACAACCTATCATGTGGGTTCAGACCCTCCTCATAATATATAAATCAAAAAGGTCTGTGTTAAATTTGCACCAATATCCAAGAACCATCAATAAAGTAGGAAAAAGTTAAATTACATATTTTTTATCAAACGATTTTCCGAGTGATTTTTCCAGTACTAAACGACATGTTCTTAAATGATATATTTTCATGTTATAAATTAAAAATTTAATAATAGAATGAACGTAAGTACAAATACTAATTTCCCAAAACCTACTTCGAAATATATTGATTTTGAGGATATTATTTTTATATACGTTTTTCTTAAGAATCTATATTTGTATCTACATTTGTATATTTTTTATCATACTTAATTTTGATTTCTAAGAATATCATTGATGAAATTCAATACGTACATCACATGCGATTTATCATTCATAAACATTGGTTATTTTGAATTACTATTAGAATTGGTATTACATATGAATACATGAATACCAACGTCAAAGATAATACACAGAGGTTTTTAATAAAAAATAATATATAAAAAAATAAGAAAATTGTTTTATCTCTGCCCTCTGGTTAACCTGGTTTTAGGTTCAAAAGAATATCGGTGCAACTGTTTCTCAGAAACATAACAATTTCTTTCGTATAAATATGTCAAACTTTGGATCGCTTTCACAATAAAAGTACATTGAAATATAAACAATAAGATCGTTTGTAAAATAGAATAAGATTTATTTTAAAGCACTAGAGTTTACTCATTATTAATATTATTATTATTATTTTTTTAACAAACGAATCATTTTGTAACAAATTTACTAAACTGTTAATTTATTAATCATTATATTTGTCCATAATGTTCTTGAACATTTTAACATAATTGTGTAAATAATTTTACATTCGTTGCACAACCAAAACGAACTTAATGAATCTTTTGTTAAACCGTTGGTGTACAGTTACACAACTAAAATATTTAACGCTTAAATTAATACTGCATTATTATTGTTTCCTTAATTTGCATAAAGTTAATAATAGGTATTGACTATTACTCTACTAAATGTATAGTTTTACTATATTTTGATTTCGTTATTTGTTCTATTATTTTTTTATTCAATACACAAAGTGATAAGAAAAAAAATTTTCTTTTGATTTCTATAATAGATAGTATAGGTACCAACAAGGAATAAAATTAAAACCAATAATTTCAAAGAATAAATCGTTATCGATATTCTTAATGACTGTATCATTTAATTAGCATTTAGAATTTTTACAAGATTGGAATCAATAAACATGCAGAAACTTAATGATATCCGAACACTTTTCTTACATAAAATAACGAGAGCTTATTAAAGTTACGTTTTTGATTGATTAATGTGATTATAACGATCGTCTTTTAATACGAGTATATTCAATATAAATGGTAAAATTTATAATACATAAAATCTTATTAATCTTTATAATTTAATCGGTACATACTACATTTAAATATTATACGGAAAGCTTTTAGTACATAGAAGAGCTTTTGAACTTGAATTACATTTAACTTTGCTTTTAGTTAAATGCATATAAAATTAGAACTCTACGAATAAAAATAAAAGATCCTGAAAGCTGAATTACATAAAAATAAGAGAAAAAGTTTGAGAAGTTTTTCAATTCATTTTACAAAAAAAAAAAAATATATATCTCCAGGTACGGTTCAAAGGTCTTCGAATGAAAATAATATTATTTAACCGTATTGAATATTTTGAATAAATTATACAAGAAATTATATGAATATACTATATTCATAGACTATTTTATTTTTTTGCAGCAAAACCTGACTACTATTTCTTGAAACATTTAATATTTCCAACGTATATATAATTTTAGGTTTATTTTAATTATGTACATAGAAGAATCCACTTATAAGGTATTTGATTAAATTTAAAATTATATAAAATAAATAATTTTATTTGCACAAAGCTTTTACAATATTTGTGATCAGTAATAAAAGTATCCGCTTCGGGTAGGAGCAATTTCATTCAATTCTTTATGATCCTTTTTAGAGCTAAAATATTATTAGTAGCTAACCACTATAAAAATAATAAAAAAAATCATGTGAAGTAAACATTTTTAACTGTTTATAAAATAAAATAATCTTTTTATCCTCCCATAGTTTTTATTTCTTTCTCTGTATTGAATAAATAAACAAATATAAGGATAACGAAGTAAATTTGACTTAATTTAATTATTTTAATCAAAAAGGATTTGGAGATTGATGGAAACCTATTCAATTAAGTATCTAAAAATTATGCTACAGCAGTGAACAGACAACATGTTAAAATTAACTTTATAAATAAAAATCAGCTCTCAAATTAACTTGTATTGCGATGTCTTTCGATGAATTATATATTATTATATATTATTATTTTGTAATTAATAACTAATTTGATGAACCTTAATTGCCACGGCAGGAATATATAATGTAAATTATAGCGTCAATGATAAACATTTCAGCGTGGTTCAAGCAATGATGAATCAATATTATTATACAAGTCAAATTATAATTGATTCGCGTTATATTCATAAATCATAAATCAAAATTAACAATTAAATTTCTGCTTTAACACCTATGTATGATATGATTAATACATGCATCGATTCGCACCATGCATACTTAATTTATACAATCAGATTTGTTATTTTTGAAAAATAAAATACGAAAATACGGTTTTTATTTATTGATCATATGACAGGGCTTTGATTATATATTATTTCGATACATTTCAGGAATATTGCAACATTTGACTTTATAGTGCTCGAGATGATTTATCAACGTTTGCCAATAATTTAGCCATTCTCAGAAGTAGTATTTTATACATTGGCCGATAATCGAGAATATTGACATTCAATCTACAAGACAAGTATGTGTGTGTGTGTGTGTCTGTGTGTGTGATAGAAAGAGAGAGAGAAAGAGAGAGAGAAGATGCATAATTAATATCAGCTATTTATTCTATAAGGGCGAAATTATAATGAAAATTGTCGATATCTTAGGGTGGTACACCAGCCACGTTATTTCGTCGATTTTCATTAGCCGAACCATGTACCCCGGTCTGTAAATGTATACATCACTGTTTGGGTGTATGTAAATGATAAATAAACAAAAATTTTAATGAGAAAATCAAAATCTTATTTACATATTTGATATTTGACTATTTTATTACGACTGAATTGGATTAAATTTGCTATTCCCGATCTTGAATATCGCTTTTTCCTAGTGAAATTGAATAGTTAATTGATTTTTTGAACATTACATAGTACCTGTTGTCTGTTGTTTTTTGTTTAAACACTAATTAACGTTAATGTTTGGTTCACTAACAAAAAAAAAAAAACAATTGTTAAGAATCATTGTTATTAATAATATTATAAATAATTCGTTATGAATGTAGTTATCGAAGGGCTTGAATTATATGAAATATTGGAGTTTAATTTGTAAATTTACTTCACAATTTATTAGCTACCTATTTTAATTATGCAAATATATTGGTCATTACAACTTTATCAAAATGGGTCTTACCCATTTTGATAAATCGATAATTAGTATACATAATAAAAGTAAAGGAAACTAAATGGCACGTAGCCAGTCACTTGGTATATTAAATTTTCAAAAATAAACATCATGCAGAGATGACACAGATAAATCTGAGAGATTCAGCTATTCTAATTCAGTAACTTTTGCAAATAAATAATTGACTACATCTTTTTTAAAGACCAAAGTTTTATATAGCATCATTTTATGAATTTATTATATAATCCAAGTTTGATGACACAAATAACACGCAATTTTTCATGGCATTCTTTAGTTCATGTTGAACTATAACTATATGCCTATAGTTTTATATCAAGTCTCTAAGCAGTTTCATATTATATATATATATATATATATATATATAAATACATATTGTATTATATATTATAATAAATTATTATAAGGGTAAAATAACCCATTTTATTATAATAAATGTATTATTATTATAACTTATACAAGTATATCCTTTTTAAATTATACTTTTCGAAGTAGGTAAAAAATTACCTAAAACGGTTTTACTAAAATCTTTTAATTATTAATAAAATCAACATTTTACTTCGATTAGGTTCTTTTTTTCTCATAAGCTAATGCCTATATTTATTTGTGAAATATGAGGATTATTAAGATTGATTTAATTTATTAAATTGCTTTGAGATATTATTGTGATATTTTATGATATAAATGTAATAAATTTATACATACCTATATGGCTATATACATGAATATGACTATAAAAAAAACTCATAGAAATTTTTTAAATAGTTCTTGTCATTTATAATCTTTTAAATTCACTGTTAATGTGAATAAAATAAATACATTATTTACTAAACAGTATACAACAACAATTAAATGTAATTTTCAATATACCCTTTAAAGAATAAAAAGTACTAATGGATTACATAAACTTGCGGAGTTGGGTCAGAGTTCACGTGCATTAAATCGCTGAAAGTCTTTCGTCATTTAGGATTTAAGTCGATGTAGGTTGTTCGCAAACACTGGACCAAACACTGATAACACATTTTAATGGATGCATGTTCTGTGACTAAACGATTGTTGATAAAAACTTCTAAAGAAGTTCTAAAAATAACTTCTTCTAAATAAAAATATAATAAGAATAACGATTAAAGTTTCTAAAAAATTGCTGAATATTTTAGAATACCCTTCCTTTACCAACATAGCTTACAGACGTTATGAAATAAATAACTTTAAACCGAATAATTTTAATTCCACGCTTCGTGCCGAAGTCGATGCATATCATATAATATTCACAATAGTAATATTAGTAGGTACACACTACACATCATATTATAGTATCGGAGTGCCTATAAATAATTACGGCAAGTGTTTTGTGAACATGGAAAAAAATCGATAAACTTAAAAATGTTAAATACTTTAAAAGTTTAAAATGAATATTATTCTGAACGACCTGCGCGTTATGCGCACGAAAAATCTGAGAACGTGTTGCACAGCGGTTTTCGTATGAATTCGACAATAACTCGCGAACCGTCACACATGTTTTATAAAATAACGTGTAAAAATAATGTTTAGAAAAGCTATTGCTCAATATTATAAATGAAATGGTTCGTTAACATTCATAGCCACGTGTATCGTATAGTGACGTCTTTCCCACCTTCCAGTAGGTAGACCGGACGTTTGAAACGGACGAAACTCATTCCACCTCAGATGCGTGCTGTATGTATTAGTTGAGCGTAGGTATACCTGGTGAATTATACGACGTATTTTCTATTCTCATTTTTTATCGAACATTTATGTTGTCAGTTCATTAAACGTAGTAGACTATTGATTTCCGTTTCATGAAATTATACTAGTATATCGGCAAAATCTGATAAGTGAAAGGGAAAGAATTTGAGGGTGGTGTTGAAGGAATTCGTGAAGTGTGCAACCGATGTTAAGTCATATAAATGAGAGGAAATTTAAGCTGAATAAAACAAAATACCTCAATAAATCAAATGCACATTTAACGAGATTAAATGTCTGCAGAATGTAAATATATTATGTATATCAACTAACATTATAAAAATATTTTTTTAAATAAACGCATTATATCAATATTCTATCAATAATTCTAATTTTTTGTTTTGCTATTTATTCTATACATAGCTTTATTGAACTGTAAATCGCAAAACTCGAAAAACATCGTAAAATAATGTTAGTTATAATTATTGGCTTCAGCTGAAATCACAAAGCTTTTGTACACTAGTTTCTTTTTTTAAATTGAGTAAATTGTTTTGTTTATAATATTACATCAATATAATATCCTGATATTTCTTATTTCGACCGAAAAAACATTTAACTAATTTCAGTTTATAATAAATGATTATTGTCAGGAGAAATAATAAAAATATACTGTCAAGTATATTATTAAATTAATTTCACAATTGTTTACATTATACGTGGGTAACAGTAGAAATAAAATTAATTCGTCCATTATTTTTCATTATTTTTTATAGAAAGTATTTATTGATTATAAAACCTTTTTAAATATTACTGAAATTTCTTGTTACTTTTATTTTTTATATCTACATCATTAAAAATAATTAATTATTCTCAATCTACTTAGGCCCGTTTGAGGTTTTTTTAGCAGTCATTTCTCTTCACGGCTATAAATTTCATTTAAAATTAAGCCTTAAAACGCATAACTGGAATTTATTAAATATATTATATATATATTTTGCTAATTAATTTTTCTTTGATATTTTTGAGTTATTATCATTTTAATTGGTTTTGATATAATGATATCGGTTTCGTTATCGTGGTTCACGTTTATTTTCAAAGAAATAATTTGTCAATTACTTGATATTTTAGAATGTTCTCTATACTTCAATAAATAACATCAAAATCTGGAACCTATATACCTAATAACTAATAATTCATCAAATTCATAAACACATCTAATTCATATACAGGATTAGTTTTTTCAGCTTTTTAATTTTAAATTGCATTTTAATAGTTTTATATATTTTAAACGATCACCAATTTATTGTCATTATTCTAAAGGAAACAGTTTATTTGAAACGTAGCACCCCCAATCGATATTTGTCCAATACAAAAAAATCTTTGAATCGTAAGTATGTTTGGCAAGGAATAACAATGAATAAGAAATTATTTATAATAATACGTTGCTAGGAAACCTGCAAAAAAACGTTTACGTTTACGTGTTACGACAATTATAGCTCAACAATAAAAAAGTTACATCCGGATCAAAAATATATTAATAAAACAATAAAATGTAACACAAATAAATCATAATTACTGCTTATATAAACAATATTTTGTTTTTGTGTAAAATATTTTCATTTAATCTACTATAAGTTTATATAAAACCTCTGCAATAAGTTTAAATTTCTTGTGGTATACGTATCGATTATTTCATAAGTTTCTGTGTTGCATGATCGATCACAAACAGTATACCATTGTGTTTTTCAAAACACCTATAAATATAAACGTTAATATTATCATCTTATCAATATATTAAGGACCGAACAAAAACCAAGTTTGACGATAAAATTGTATTGCTCGCGGATACCTTAGATATGCATCGACACTTAGGGCTGCACAAACGCGGCTTAAATTGCATAATGAAAGCTTGGTTGACGTTGGTTGACGTTTAAATAATAGTATTACGAAAGGGTTACCAACTATGTACGTTTGAATGTCAACAAAAAATCTACCCTTATTAGTAATGAATATCCCTCGGGGGATAAACAAAAACAACACGATCGCTAAGAAAAGTGACCTCTCGTTTGTAAAATCCATGTTTATTTGAATCGAATATTACTCGGACAACGATAAAAACACAACAATTAATGGGGTACTAGTTTTGAAAAAACATTTGCAGCATGAGTGCATATAATTTGTATAGACATAATTCGAATTATGTGATTATAATGTGCCTATTATTTCATTTAAATATAAATAAATGCTATTCAATGTATTGTAAATTAAAAATGATTCTATGTGTAATGAAAGGTATTTTTGCAATTCAATAATAAATCATTGATGAAATATATATTATATTATATTATAATATAGTAGAATCTTCTGAAGCTGTAAAAATAACTAAGTACATATTAAAATTTGTACTGTTTTGCTTGATTTAAATAATATAAGATAAAGCTCTATTTAGTAATAATGAAAGCACTAAAATATATCTGAAAAAAGTCTATTATAACTAACTACCATATTAATAAATTAATAAATTAAACACAATATGTTAGGTATTTTATAAACATATTTTGAATAAAAGCTTTTATAAATTATGTAAATCCTCACAAAACAAAAATATAAAACCGCTAGGTAGGCATTATAAAAATAATAATAGTAACGTTTTTACTTCACCAGAACATTCCGTTAAAGTTTTATTTGAATAAATTATTTTGCCCTATCGTTACTGTAGTTTAAATAAAATGACATAAATAATTAGTATTGGATCAAAACTCGAGAATTTTGCAGTTCTGTAACACAGATATATAACTATACCTATGTTAAACACTCTTGTTTAAAGTTTAAACATATTCTCGGTATTTATATGGCAAGTGTTCCCAGCAATTTCTTACGTTGTATTTTAAAGTTTATAAATTATATTTTAATATTTAAAGCATACATTCATACGCGCATTACTGCGTTTGAATGTAAAGTTAACACGCTTTATTCAACACAGCGTATAAAGGAATTTTTCTTAGAAATCTACTTAAAATTCTTATAGAAATATCAACAATACTCTTAATAAAGGCGAGTGCAGAATACTGCTTATTTCCCCTAGCTTTGAAAATATCGCATGACGTTAATATAAAAGGCTAGTTTGAAATACACTTGCATACAATTATGAAATAATCATATGATATGACATTTTACCGAATACGGGTTAATTATCATCCATACATTAAATAATAAATTGGAGATTAATGCGTTAATGTTTGTTGAAATGTCATGTAACTTCTGTACTTTTGTACGCGTAATTATTAAAACAATTCATATTTATAAAATTTAGAATAAAATACACTTCATTCATACATGCTGCAGCGCTGGTATTCGCATTCATTTGTAAATTCAATCGAGTTAATGTTAGTGTTGTGTAGTGATGAAAAGTGAAAAATACGTTTCATACCATTTTAACGAATAATTGAAATTACTGTTGAACATAATATATTAATTTCCATATTTTATCAAGATTTTCACGTTATTATTTTTCTTATCGGTATATTTTAGTGTTTCATATTGTTATTATTTTTTAAGTTTTTAAATAAATATAAATCGTATTTTTTCTTCCAAATAAATGAATAAAGTAACCTTTTCACTAGCATTAGCCGTCATCTTCACCAAATTCCACTCAACATTTTCTTTTTACTTATTCTGTGTTTCTTTTTGTCCAAATCATAAATTATATTAATATGCATTTGCAAACTTGTACATTATTTGGAATATTATCTTTTTAATCACATTTTAAATTTTCACTAGGAATAATAAATTATAAATTGCATTAAATAATTTTATAGTTGTACGACACGTTTTAATATTTTAATGTAACAACTGCATATTTAATAAGTCGTTGAAATCCAAGCAACATATATATTCAACTCGAGTTGAATGATATCCTTCTTACATATTTTATTGCCATCTCATAAAAGCAATATTCATTGATGATCACAGTCAGCCGATATTAAGTGAGACGCATGAGTATGGGAAAATAAATTTTTTAAATATTTTGATTTAAGTACTTGTTACTATAAATACAATTTATTATACCGTTGTAAATCTATAATGAAGCTCAGTAAATGCAAATTTTCAATGTGTATACATGGTTTGTCCATATATACAATATATAATTCAATATAATCAATTGGAGAAGTAAATATAGGCAATTGCGTGCGAGTATTCGTGTGTTTTGTTCTAGTTGTCGAATGTTTAATTTTAATGCAAATAATGAACTGTAGAAGCTCGTTATATAACGTTAAATACTAGGTACTGTAATAAATAAAATAGAATAATTTGTTCGCTTGGAATTAATTAGTATTGTATGTACGTTCTCAAACCAAACAAAACAAATACCTACATGATATAAAATGCGAGAAGATAAAATATTTTTACATAACATATAAGTAGACATTACAATAATAATTTCTTTCAAAAATTACTGTTTTGAAAATGCAGCCAACATTCCTACTCTACTATACTATTACTCTACTTTACTCAACTATTCGGTCATAAAAATAACGTTAACGTTTTATGTATAAATGGTTCACTACCTACATACCTTATAAGAATAATGAACGTTGCACTGCAGGTCACTGTGGAAATTAATTAAACAAGTATACCGACCAATACTATCAGGTACACAAATTAATCAAACCGTTTATGAAATCCAACCATATATTATTAAAATAAGTGACATGCTATATAATTTTACAGTATGTTCGGCGACATACCCAGAGTTATATTCCTCATAAAGGGAGGATAAACATTGCAATAACATAATTAATCGCCATGGCAAATAGTCAATTTTTTCATCAGCTTTTATCATTTATATAGTTATACTAGTCATTTTAGTAGGATTTTATTCGCGAAATTGTTCTATTATTTTATTTTATTATATTTAAATCTATACATGTTAATTTTATTCCAATCTTATATTATTTTAGTATTTATAAGCTAAATTTCATTTGCTATGATGCCGATTTGTTGTTAAGTCATACGAATAAATAATAATAATGATCATTTATATGTTAGAGCTACTAATTAAAATGATTCCAGAATAACGTTTGACTAAATTTCATCATAAATGGATTATGATTTATGGGTCATAGAATGTAAAATATTGATGTAAAAGGTAAATACCCTAGATAGGTAACTTTTGGGACGAGCCGAAAGGTAGATTCAGCCTACTTAGTCATCCTTGTATAAATAACGTATTTAACGCGACTGCGGTTCTATAGCTATAACCAGACATTTCGAAATATATTCCGATTGAAGATTTATTTACTAATTACTATACATTTTTAAAGAAAATTACAGTTAAGCCCCTACATTAATGGACACGTTCCAATAGCAAATCCCTTTAATGCTGCAGGATGGATTTTAATTCCCTCGGCAGGAATATATACCTGTAATGTGGCAAGTACATACATACGTGTATGGAACATTTTAACTCTCGATTGTCGACTATCCTATTAGCGAATGCGGATAGAAGGTTTTAACTCCATCACTACAATTCGTATTATTTTTTCCCTTGATATGGTATTATTTGTAAACCAAATAATCGTGTATAGTGAACACTGATACCGTTTTAGGTATATTAAAACTTTATTTTAAATTTGTTTTTTTTTAATACATTTAATCTCGAATTTATTACTATTATTATAAAACAATACCAGCATTATAAGTGTAAAAAATAATCATAAAGCTATTCGTTAAAAAACAGTTCCATAGTAGAAAATAAGAGTATTTTAGAATATACGACTTGTGATATTGATTCGCTTTAATATAAAACGTGGTAAATTGTCAAAATGAATGATGTTTTGGACAATCATTGAGTCGTACGACACTTGACGAAAACGTTTGCGAAGTTACGTTTTAACGTTATATATCAATGAGAAATCACGAAAACCCCGTGTACGGAACGTAAATGACATAGGACAAGTATAAAGAGAAGATAATCGATGAATAGTAAAGAGGTGCAGAGAACACTGAATCCTTTGATCGGAAACAATGCATTTCAACCTCTCGCAATAATTGATTAAATCTGAACAAAAAAATGCAAAAATACTAAAATTATAAATTCGAGATATTTCTTTAAAATAAAACCGCAAAAGAGTATTACTCTTGTTGAAAAAATAATAAAAGAGTACATGATATTAAAACATCGAATACATCACTAAAAAACGAGTCACACATTCGAACACATACATTTGTACATTTTATTCTAAGCGCATTCGTACTTTTCGTACATAAGATTATATAATATTACATTGAACTTACATATAGCTTTATGAGTATTATCTTATATGAGTATGCGCTTACTATGCGCTAAAACAATACCTACAACGAATCCAAAGCTCAATGCGGAGAGGAAAGGCAGAAGATTTGCATGAAATTCTATTACGGATGTTTCTATAGAATTTCATGTTTAAAGGTACCAAATAAGTATGTATCTGTTACGAGTAGAGTACCATAATCGAGTAATGTACACATTTGGTACATTAACCGAGTAATTTATACATTATCTACCTTTAAGGGGATAAAGTGTTTTAATAAAATAAAATACGGTAAAATATTAACTGTATTTTATGAGTATAATATTATGATATAACTATTATAAAATGTAGTAGACCGGTATAATATAATTTGAACTACTACAGTGGTTATCTACTTTAGTAGACACAGTGAGATCGTTAAAAATTTGATTGTACGAGAAAGACTCTTACCGTAGGGGTTCTATATAAGGAATTAGCTCAAATGGTAAGGCAATTGCTCCTACAATGACATGGATTCATATTTCCAATATTATTTCATAAAACAAATAATATATCAATACGTATGACGGGCACCCGGAATCAGGATTAAAGATAAAAACTAAGAGTATCTACACTGCATACAGATACATCGGTACATGTATATGTCTTGTTTCTACCAAATTGATATCGACATTCTTATTTCAACTATATTCAGTATTTTAATATTATATTATTATTTAAAAGAGTTTTTTTCTGACTACTATCTTCACTCTTGAATTGTAGCAGGCATTCAAATAGATACAATTTTTCATATAACTTATTCAGGTAAACATCGATATTTTTATCAGAAATATCGATACCCTCATGACGAATGACCAATGACGTCATGGTAACATTCTCGGTGTCGGACAAATTAATAGAATGACCCCCAACCATAAGACATATACATGTCAAAACAATAATAAACAAAATACTTTTATAATAATAATAACAGCAAAATTAAGATAATAATGTATTCGTGATATCGTGACGATGATATAACCATACTAACCAGATAACCGCCAAAACGTACAACTGGCTCCGATTGAGGCGAAAACCACGACGGCAAAGGTTTCTCGGAGCACAGCAACACACTTGTGTGCGATATAATACTATTTTTTGAGAATGCATATTGTGCGACTTTACTGCAATGATGGTGGCTCGTATGGCTTATCTACGTCAAGTATACGGTGTACGACAACGCGCTTTGTCGAAACGGTTAATAAAAATGTTTGCGCGACACGTGAATCGACGCTAAGCGGTAAAGCACACAACTAATAAACGGCAATAAATAAATTAAATGAATAATAATTACAATCGTTCGATGGACCGGACGACGCACAATTTTGTTAGTCCACCAAAACGTGCCACTGCGTAGAACAACATGCACACCCGCGTCGCGGTCAAAACGATAATAACAGCGACTGAAGACTGAATGACCATTGAACAGTAAAAACTACGTAAAGTTGTACGACTTACGAGGCTTTGTTCCGGTGATCGGTTTCACACGGATGCGTCGGCGGTCGTCGCGGTGTTTTGGCGCGACAAATTAGCAATTGTAGGATATCGAGATGCTGAAGAAAAATCAAGGGACAAATTCAGAAGTTAGATATTTATGACAATCAAGGATACTCTTATTTTTGAATTAAATAAAAAGACGAGCGCTTATGAAGTGAGCAATGAAATATTTTCTTTTATTTTTCGACTTCAAAAGTTAAATATAATCAAAGTTTGAAAACAAGCAGATTATTTCAGGAAGTGTTATCCTACCTAATGAGTTACGTGTTATATTTGCAAATGAATGTTTTTATTTTAGAAACTTTATTTACTTATAAACTCAAATAAAAATAATATATACATAAAACTGCTTTAGAAATGTGTAATATGATACATGATGATGATGACATTCAAAATATATACTCTTACGTCAACATAGCACTTAGAATGTTCTTATAAGTCATCCAGCTTCTAATAATTGTTTATAAAAAAAAACCTATTAGTGGTCTAAACAGAGTTAGAACATATCTAAGTTCTAGAATAACAAATGATTGGCTCAATAATTTCGCAGTACATGTAGATGTAGAGTCAGATATCCCAACTCAAATAAAATATGATGACATTACACAAGATTTCAGTGAGAAAAATTCTAGGCGTAAATTATAATGTTATGTTATGTGCACAAAAGTATGGTCAGATTGTCAATAAATGTTTATTTTAAATAAGTATTCGCGTTTTTTTTTTTTTTTTTTTGAGTAAATAAGGGTGGTAATATAACTTTATCTGGAGCATCAAATCTTTAAATACGTCTACAAGATTTTAGTAATTTATAATTTAAAATAGTCTTGTAAAATAGTCCTTTGGATGGACAATTCAAAATTATCATTATGAACAAAGATTTTGGGTATTGCAAGAAGTCGTCCATAAACAGAGATTTTAGAATATAATTATACCGATTAATTATACCGATGTTACCATGTGACCTGCAGAACGAAACTTCTGGGATTTTACCTTGTAATCTGTAGGTGCCGATACAGACCTTGCGGTCAAGTGACAGATTGTAGAATATTGTTATACCATAATATACCACGTCATGTGAAATATGTAGTTGGTTCGACGCCGTAATATAAGCATTAAACAAACGCAAATTTAGTGACATACACCTACCGACCTACCTACGTTTTTCGCATACCCAAATTAACCAAAAATTATAAAAAAAAATAAGAACATTTGGGTAACCGCTATATTATGATTCATAATTTATGAATATGTGGGAATATATGGGAAAACTGTTTAGGAGTTCGATTTTACTCTCGATTTTACATAATTATATTCACTAATCTGTACCAGTTGTAGATTACGTAAAGTCGTTAAAAGGCAGATAAAATACATATACGTCATACGAGTTTCTAGTGTACCTACGTCCTTTGTTATATTTTATTCGTATATGCGTTTATCAGCAATAAAAATGGAAATTCTGAATGAAAATATGTATTATGTTTGTATTAATTGTATGACCATGCGAAAACAATTAACCATTACAAATTTCAAATTTTAGTATAGATTTGTTAAAAACAAACTATCGCTGTTGAGTTTTCTTAATTTTAAACTCACTTTGATAAGACAACTTGTTGGTTACCGGTGAGGTGGTAACGAATTTTCGATCGCAAGCGCAACCATGATATTATCATACGCATGAAACTTTTAGTGAAAATATTAACTATACCTACCCGTAAGGGGGAAAAATAAATAAAAACGTATTAAAATCCATACAAATAATATTCAGCTGGTCACGCTGACTAAACGTATACCTCTAATAGAAGAAGTAATGATTTTGACTGAGAGACGTTTCAAAATTCGCGGTTCCTTCGCGCTAAAAAAAAAAAAAAACATACATAAGAAAAAAACCACAATACATACACACACACACACACACACACACACACACACACACACACACACATACACACCTAACGAGTAGCGTTCAAATAAAAAACTCTCAAGACCGCCAATATAACCCCAACGGCAACAATGTCATATATCCTTATGGTGTACACGTTCGCGTGCACGTATACGCGAACGCATGTATAATGTATAACGTATCATACATATATACACAAACAATGTGTATAATGTCCGGTGTTATATTATTAACGTATAGCGGTGTGAAGTCTCGGCGACGACCCCACTCGAACTGCTGTATAATATATACCAGATCAACTCGCGGTGAACGGCAGCCCCAGACACAAACGACGCATCTCTGTGTATTACGCAGGAGATGACCGTAAAGTGCAAGCATTCGTCATACATGTATATACAAACGCACACGCACACACGAATATATATTATATACCACGTAATAATAATGTTACGGATTGTGTAGGTATTGTAGATAATATTTGATGTTATATACTGATATTTTAAATATCCGCTAAACCGAGTGGTCGACAACGCGTGTGTCTTTTATTATTATATTATATATTTCGATATGCACACAGTCGAATAACGTGAAATAATTACAACAACAATAATAGTAATAGTAATGATCAACAGTGCCGGTGATTCAGCAAGAGAATGGCTAAATAAGGAGCAACGAGATTGAGTAGAAAAAATAAAAGAGTAGAAAAAAAAAAAACAGTATAATAAAAATAACAAGTGGGATGTTCGCGCGCTCGCGTGTGGTCGGGACATAGTTGCGGCTCTGATTGGACGGAGTCGCGAAACGTTCGCGTTGAATTAAAAATAGTAAAATTATCATTACTATTATTACCGTTATTCATACATTATTATTATTATTATTACTAACATTTGGCGACTTTGTAACCTACGTACACGGCGAACGGCGGCGTATACAAATGAGTGTTATATAAGATTATGACATATTTTAATATTATGCAGTAAATTATTACGTTCGCTCTATGTTCAGTAAAATGGAATTATTAAATGATATGTCATTGTTCAATTTTATTAGAAAATATTATATCTCTATGTAACATGTTATGCAACATACGACCATACGGTACCTATAATACACAGATTAATCCATTATTTCGATATAAGATGAAATATATATATATATATATATTTCCAAAAACTTGAAAAGTTTAAATCAAAGTGCGCAATATTGTAAGCTATATTTTTGAATTTTTTTTCAAAATTGTTAAATGGGAATAAATATTCATTTAGAAAAAAAAAATGTAAATGTTATACCTATTTTATGCGCTAAATATTATGTATAAATATACAATTTTCAAGTTTGTATTAACTACATATACAAGGATCGAGTCATTGGGAGTGGGATTCAGAAAAAATTTTGTGTCTGAACGCTTTGAACTCCGTCTAAATAGCGGCAGTAATAACATTGAGACCATTGAGTCCGATGTTTTTTAATATGAATGTTTTTTATGTTTAAAATAATAAGTTGCAGCACGAATACGTATACATAATTTTACTCATGCTTAATTCGAATATTTTATTTTTCCTTTTATTCAAATTCTGGTTAGAAAGAAATAACAAACATCAAAATGCATTGAAATAACAAAATATGTATTGGCGAAAAAAGGTAAGGATCTACATTGTACATAATGTATATTATTACAGAATGTGTAGGCAATATGTTTGTTTAGAATTTTATTTTAATATGACATAATGTATCATATTTGAGTTATGCGTTGTAACGAAAACCTGTAAATATTACTCAAAACATAATAATATAATATATATTCATATCAAAGAAAAATGTATAGTGTTTGAAAGAATAAAAAATGATTGATAGTTTTTACCATAAAGATATGGTAAACTTTTGTAACAATACAAAAAAACGGACTAAAAAAAAAAATGTTAAATGAACTATATTATACGCAACCAACGATGAGCTTCTGAAAATCAACTTTGGTATATGGACAACTTTATAGGTACATATTTTTTGATAAGAAGTCCAATTGCCATTTGAAATCCACCACGTATAACATAATGGTATAAATAATACTACATAATGGTTTTTTAATGTGGATATTATACTATATTATTATACCATATAATATAAGACTCAATATTATTGTTACAATACACATCCTTTGTGTGTTTATGATAGCAAATGGTTTATTTTTATTTAATTGTTTCGCAATAATAATGACAATAAAAATAATAAATAGATATTTATGATGACGAACAAATTGAGGTTGAAGGGAGGAAATAAAAATGTAACTCCCTTGGTTTGTTTTTATTGTCCTTTGATATATTTATTTAAGCCCCGTTTGGGATAAACATTTGCTGTCACAGCGGGTAATTATTGTATAACTTCAGTTAAAACGCAACGCGACTGTATTACATAGTCGCCAGCCATACAAATAAACTAATATAATTGTACAAAGAAAACTAAACAATAGAAGAATACTGACACCGACAAGCATGATCGAATAAATATAGATGAACAAATCTTCACCAAATAATTTCGACGCAGGTATATACGTATTACATACTATAGTAATAATTAATAAAAAAAAACAGCAATTTTCTTATTGTTGTACCTAAACAATTAACGAATGCACAAGTTCATATTACATATATTTTCAAACATTTAATTGAATTGAATGAAACTGAATAAAACCTTGACTCAGCCGTAGTAATATTTATAATACAGTACCTACCTACGCGTTAAATGCTAATTGGTAAATAGTTTTATTTCATTCAGTAGTTATTATTTACGTGTTTTTGACTATATTGTTAAATTTGATATGGAATATATTTCTACGATTTCAATACTTATTTTAACAATTGTGTTAATTTACAAAATTACAAAAATATATTAACGTTCCGCTAACAAAAAAAAAAAATAAGCAAACCGATGTTGTACTAATGAGCAATCTAAAAAAATTTGATTTTTGCGGACAATTTTCATCTCTACCATTAAAATCTAAAACTCAATTACAAAATGGAATCAACGATATTTTTGATTTATAATAAATACACTGCATATTTATAATTTAGTTTTTCATTATTTATTATAAAAATATGATAATACTATAATGACAGGTTCGTATTTTTAATTATACTCACAGATTTAATTATAATTAATTATAGTTAAAAATAAATATTGCTATTATTAATAGTAATACTTGATAATGTTTGTGTTCATTCATATCTGAACAATTTGTAATAACCTGGCTAATAATCTAACATTACTGTTTTCCAATAATTATCAATACACGCCATAATAATAATGCTATTAAAATAATTGTATCAATGAATTCATTATTTGTATCAATTTTACAAATAAAAACTATATAATAAAACGCCAATAGTAATAAAACAATTATTTTGAGAAGTTTAAGACCGTTGTACAAATAGACAATTGCGAGCTTTCAACATTATTCAGTACATGCAGTGTGCGTACGTGTGTGCATGTATTTAAAGTTATGAGTTGCCAACACTCGTTTTCCACTGTATTCTTGATGTGTTTGATTTCAATCAAAGATAAATAGGCATACTCAAGTATTGATCCACATTCTAATGGAAAAATGTAAAGTAAAAAGATAGGTAGGACGTAGGTATTTAAAATTGATGTTCATGATAAAAATAATTTCTCGGGATGCACTATCAACTAAATATGATGAAAAAAACTTGGATCTGCATATATTATAAATGGCAAATAAAATAATTTAAATTAATTGTTTACTCATATGTACTGAATATACGTTACACGTAACAGGATAATACGAGTACCAATCTAAAATGCTATGCGATGGAAAATCAAGAAAAAATATTATAACCAAAATAGTTAAATCAACACAAAATGTTGAGTCGCCAAACTATTTAACATATTACAATATTAATTGTACATTATGGCCGTGGTCGTGTATCATTGTTTATTCCTATTTCGTCAGTCTACGATTTTCATTTGTATACCTATGTAAAATATAAAAATGTCTTGATGATGTAACTGTTTGGATAAAATGTAAACAATTAACAAATTAATATTTATTTTTAATTAAAAGATTCATAAACACAATATAAATATTAAAAGATACTAACTAACATGTATATGAATTTGTATTTATTTGCTTACTATCAATTTATTACTTTTAAGTCCAAATATGATAACCTTAACGCATGATGAATATTTTAAAAATAATTAACAAATTCACATTTCACTTAAACTGGATTTTAAACACATCACATGCAAAATGAAATAAGAAACACGTTTAAATGCATACACGTATACCTATACTCCTATACTCCTATATTACCTATACTTCTAGTTACGCCGAAAAAACTTTTTTGTCAGGGAAAAAGCAGTGGATTACGCGTAACAGTGTTTCTACACGTTATAGGCACTTAACTTATAATCCGATAAAGTGATGAATATTGATCGTGTACCAGGAACTTATTAATTACAGTATTATCTCTACCTACGGCACACAAATATTATCAAACACCATGTAGTAACTTGACTGGCGAACTAACTAACTAATAATAACTAAATAATTAACAAACTATATACTTGAGACCAAAATCGAATAATTATTGTATGTAACAAAAAACTGATCAATGATTTTAGATAAATATTTATAGTAGAAACAATAAAAATATTTTTATCATTAATACATTTATTATAAATTTATTACAAAGACAAAAAAATTTTAGCAGAGTTAAGGAACACTTATAAGATTTTCAGAATCTTTTGTATTCTATTTCCAATAATTGACTATACTGAACTTTAATTTAAATATATGTTACTACATATAAATTATTTAAATATAAGGGCGACACATCGTTATAAAACTTATTTACTCATGGGCTATATTTATCAAAAATGTTCAAATCATAAATTGAAATGTAGTGGTTCTAATAAAAAGTACATTTTATTTAGAAATGTAAAAAATTATTCTGTGTAATGAAAATTACAAGGACGAAACAAACATTTTCTTTTCAGTTACCAATTGTAAAACCAAACTTTAGTACAAAACAAATATTCAAATATCTATTCTATTTCACAAACAATTGTTACATAAATATAGCTGAAAAAAATTGAGTATATTTTATGAATAAAACTAAATGGTAATGCGTTAATTTAAAAATGAATATCAGTAAAAAAAGAAAAAAGATCTCAAATGAATAAAGAAACTATAGTGTGTTTAGGTCCTTTAGATAAGTTTAAAAAATATTCTAATGACAAATTTATCTTTTACTTCTTTGCCTCAAGGAAAAGAAAAAAGAAAAATGGAAAATATTTTATAGCCCGGCATTTACAATAATCATCACATCACTATTAATACAAACAATATGTTTCGTTGTTTTTAGTAAATTCAATAAAAAATTGTATGACATTAGTGTAACTTTAAATTAACTAATTAACATCTGTGTCTGATTTCCAATCAAAAGAAAGATTATAGATAAACTTTTGTAGTTCTTATTATTTCAAAAATTATTATAAAACCTACAAAAGCTATTCCTAACTATACAACTATATAACTATATATAATACTCTAAGTAAAAGATTTTCGATTCAGTGAGAATGTCTAAAGTTGACATAAAATATATCAAAGGTTTCTTGGCATTTGTGCATTTGTGGTTATATTTTAATGCTACTTAGTAACATTTATTATTATTTTATTCGTGATTATTCGTTACTATTCATGGCAACAGAGTCACTTTATTTTACTTTACTTTACCAGAAAACAAAATATTATTACCATGTCAATATATTCACTGACTTATTTGCGACAAAGCTTGAGACTAGTTTTATCATTTTTTTCTCTATTAATTAGTGCTCGAATCAGTGTATTAAAAAAATTGTTGATTTTAATTATAACAACGAACGCCAAATGTCATTCAAATGAAATAATAATTATTATACTAATAATTACTGTTATGTTCTATTTTGATAAACTGCAAGTACATAATAATGCGTTATCTAAGCAATACATATTGTTATATGTAATATTTATTTACTCGCGAGTAAATTATATAGAAGTATGGCTATATACCTTAAGAACGCGTTGGTTATAAACATAATTGTATTAGCCAATTAATACGTTAACCAGCCACCGTTCGCATTCGATTATATGTCAATGTTAGCCGCATAATTATTTAATAATTGACTAGATGTTTTCATGGAAATAATTTAATTAGTCCTATTTGTGCACGTATCTACGTGCTACGTTGTCGTCAGGTTAAGGGCTGAAGCCCTGCATTTTGTGACTTGAAGTATTCGATTTATTGCGTTCGACTCGTTATACACAGGATGTAATCCCGTCCGAAAACTGTAGGTATACATTGCCAGTCTCACTTAATCTTATCTTTAAATCGAACTGACAGGCGATGAAGAAAAAAATCTAGTCTCTCTTTATGCACCGTGTAAGGTTAACACTGGGGTTTTCAGAATGACCCCGAGATAAGTATTAGGGACGTCTTATGTACTGTATATAAAGAGTTTTTATAACTCCTGCATTGTTCAGTTGAATGAATTGTGGAAACATAATTTAAATTTTTTATCCCATTTGAACACATCCATGACCCAGAAAGCAAAATAAAGACCCCTTTACAAATGTCAATAAATTATCTGCAAATAGGTACCTAAGTAGGGATACTTATTTATGTATTTATTTTTTTTTTTTTTTGTGAAGTGTGAGTATTTTGAACACGTGTCACAAGAGAACCAAAACCGTATTGGTAGGGCCTACGAAAAAATTTACAAAAATCACAAAAGAAATAAAAGAATATCACTGACTATGTCTTTTTTTTCTTGTTTTCCCACCACGTATTTCAAAAGCTGCGTATATCTACAACATTAAAATTTCTGTTTATTTAAATGAACTAACGTATGCCTTAATTATTATGGTCTACATTTTATACGCGTAGCGTACGTAGGGAATGGTTTTTTGCTCTGAAGTAGACACATGGTGCTTGACGAGATTTACAAGATACTGCGTTATAGCGCGCTGGCGATTTCCA
Organism: Chaitophorus viminalis; assembly: GCA_025469195.1. Lineage (NCBI taxonomy): Eukaryota > Metazoa > Arthropoda > Insecta > Hemiptera > Aphididae > Chaitophorus > Chaitophorus viminalis. Next base: position 17,319 of record JAIPRK010000804.1, on the reverse strand, counting down.
ATTATAAAGAGCGCACTTCACGCAAAGGCCGACGGCCGGCCGTCTTTTTTTTCTAACGGAATGCACAAGCGCTTAAAAGTACGCAAACAAAATGAAACACAACTGTAAATTGATAAAACGTATTTTATTTTCAATTACAATTAATGTGAATGTAAACTACGAATTTCCTCTTGCTTTTGTAGCGTCTATCCTGTAATTATTACTGTTATATATTCACTCAATGAAACAGCTAATCTAATAAAATTACTGAGCTTTTTAAATGATTCATGTTCAATTCTGTCTAACGGAGAAATAATCAGTAATTGTCTTTTTGGGATGGAATACCTAACTAATATTCATGCAAGTGTCAACACCATATTTATTGAACAACAATCAAGTAGCATTATATTTTCATAGAAACTAGAAACTATGGCAATTCTAAATATTATGATTGATGTTGTAAATATATCATCTATCACCATTAATGTGGCACTGATGCAAAATATTTTCGAATGCAATAGTTTCAGTACACATAACCATAGTTCCTATATTTTACATTATTTTGAATAATCAATGTTGTTCAAAATGACTAAGCTACGACATACCTAATTGAAATTGTTATTTACTACTTAGCTATGTCAAATATTTGATTAAGACTTAGGAAAAATCGTTACAATTATTACAGATCTCGAGAAATATTAGGGTAATTAGGTACACCCCAACCATTCATTAACCAAAGCAGTGTGCGTCGATGTGTATAAGTAGATTTTTAAAATTCCATTTGTATTACACATATTATTATTACATTAAATTATTAATTACTAATATAATTAATGTTTATATTGTTTTCGTTATTTAACTTGTGTTAGTGGTTTATTTCCTTAGCATCAAATACTAACAATTTAATATTTTACAAACCCATGAATTTCATAAAAATTATGACAATTGTATAATTATTAGATTATTAAAACTAATATTATGTACATTATATTTATTGTGAAACTTCATAAGTCACTAGACCATTTTCGTATACTCAGTAACAAATACAAGTGATGTAAAATAGTGTATATTTTCTTTTAACGGAAAATTGTACTTGCAATTATGTATGAAACTTAATATTTATAGTGCACCAAATAAATGATTTGATAACATCAATATTATTAATATAGTATATAATTTTTATTCAATATAGGTACTAGAAATACCTAAACATCTAAAACTTAAATTGGATACTAATACTTATTTGGATTCTTGTAATAATTATTATTTTATTTTTTATTTTTTAAGAAAATATATTTACAATCAATTTTATACTACAGTATAAGAAGTAAGTAAGATGACATTTGATTAATATAACATACTCAAGCTATCTTTTTTTATTTATTTTTTTTTCATGCCTTGTTCTGGGCCAATGCTTTATTAGTTTCTGGGTACGTGTCTACAGTATATTAAAGTTTATATTAAACTTCTTAAATAACATATTAAAATGCTTAAAAAAAGTTATTAAAGAATTAGTATTAAGACTTTCATGAATGGAGGTGACAATATTTCTTTTTTGGAAATTATCCTTTTCATGTAATGCCTTTTTGTAGTCATCACGTTCAATTTCCAAATAATAATAATAATAATAAAAGATAATAATGCATATGCATAATGAATATTGCATACAAGCCAAAATCAATAATCAAAGCAATCATAGTATTCACAAAAGCGACACTGTGAATTTTGATCATATACATTTAAAAATCTGCGTGAAACGTCAAACTATACTCTACCAGAAGACATGGATAAACTGACAAAAGAAATATTGTTGTAGACAAATTAACTTTAAATAGATTAATATTATAAACTGAATATATTAAATAAATATAATCCATAAATTGGACCTACAAAGGAGAAAATAAATTATGTAGTTAGTGGCGGATTTAGGGGCAGGCTAAATAGGCAAGGGCGACTTTTTTTTTAGAAGGCGGCTTTTTAAGAATTATTAGGTAATTTTCTTTGATAAAAAAATATATAGAATATAAAGGAAGGGCTCAAATCAAATATTGTTAGTTTCTTAGTAGTTCGAAGGAGAATGGGTGCCAGAGTGATTAAGCCTACAGGTTGTAAATTGTGCCTAAAACATAAAATTCACCACTGAATATAGTGTTATTTTATTTATCTATATAACAGCAGCCAGGTTTACTGAAATAATAAAAATAAAAATATAAAATATTTTCATTATTCATGTCAACAATATTTATATGTTGAAATAATGTATTGAATGAATTACAAACTGCTTACGTTGTGATACTGGTTAAAAAAATTTGGTAAAAAACATTTAATGGTAAAATAAACTAAATAAATCAATAAACCATAAAGTAAACAGGTAACATTTAGTAACATTTACCTTGTTTGATGACGAAATAATTATACAAAACTAATATTATCAAATATTAATAAAATAGAAATATCGTGTAACAAAAAAAATATGTTAAACTTAATTTCAATCATTCAAATTACCACTCGTTACATCTTACAGTGAAACTATTAATCAGAAATTGATAAAATCAAACGAAATGATCATATTACAAATAATTTTCGATTTTCATTAAAATGTTTAACCTGGAAACGTGTAACGTGTGTACAGTATGTGGTGTGAACACACTGGTGGTCAAAGGGGTAGAACTGGAAAAGAAAAATAATAGTACCACAGAATTCGAATAATAATAACTGGTGTCATATTATATACGTTAGATATCACTTTGAGGGATAACCCTCTCATGGGTAAGTGTTTTGTAAAAACAATTGCTGACCTTTAAAAATAATTAGGCACTAGCTGGTTCACCGGGACTTAAAGATCTGGTACCGTCACTGCAACAAAATATTATTTCATGTACCGCGCAGGTCAGTGCATCCAATTGAACTATTTACGTTGGCCCGATACATGCTGAGGTAGATATCTAACTGTGTTGAATATTTAGGGATACATAATAAACTGCATATACGTCGATACACTTGTACCTATGGATAAAAATGTTAAAAACGTATATAAAAATATACGCACTTCTGGGTGTTATTGAACTTACCGAGAGTATATTTTTACCCAAATACACGTAATTTATTTGAAGTAAGAAATATTTTTACACGTATACGCACACACGCACACACATACACACGTACATCTGTTCGTATACTTATGATAAACACTTCATTATAATTTATTACATACCTGGTACATTTTGAATTTATATTATAATCGTGTTATTTAAACAATTTTATATACGGCTTCTTGGGAATATTTTTTTCTTCCCAATCTAGATTCGACGTCTACTATATTGCAAACCGCCAAATTGAGTACTTATGAATTTACTATAATACTATTTGACCGAATTAAGTTGTATTTTGATGATTAACGATGTGTACTTTCTTATTACGGATCGAGTGGTAAATCTGACGTATATTTCATTAATAGCTGTGAATTATTTACATACATTTGGAAGAAAATAGTACCTATAGTAATATAAATGAATATAACGTATAATTGCGTTCATGTCGATATAATTATTTATGGTAAATGGATATAATTACTGTACGGGTATACTGCCATCGCTCCACAGCTACTTCACAACACTATGGTGGATCTGCTGCAGTAATAGGTACTACGGAATATGGTTAAATACTATTCTTCTGTTATAAATAATAATTATAATGGCTTGAATTAAGAGATTATCCAAACCACCGAGAGTCCGTATACAATATTATACCTGATCACTGCCTGATAACACATGGTTGTGCTTAAACACACTGCATATATTGCATAGTATGCGGTGCAGCTTGCAGGTTCACACTTACTCTATTGGTATTTTAATAGGGTAGAAAAGTTGAAATTATTTTTCTCCCCAGCCGACAATTTCCAAAAGCAATTATAATGCTTAAAGTTATAAAAATAATATAAATACCTACCATATTTTTTTTATATATTTTATATTTTATATATGTTCTAGAATTGGGTCATTCGGTATTTTATTTTTATTTTTTTAAACATGACCTATCATAGTTTCATACCAGAGTTTTCTCTTATTCATCAGTTTATATACTAAGATGGATGCACGCGCGAGGGATAAGAAAATTATGTAATGACGTTAATAACCGATTTTTAAAAAAAAACTGGTTTATGAAAAATAACGCAAAATAAATTTATTTTTAAATTAGTCTTGTTTACTGACAGTTACAATAAAACACACGCGTGTTTAAAATAGTATATACTATAAAATGTACATCCTTTAGGAAGTAAATCGCTGAGCGATACGATTAAATGCAATCTTAAACTACAGATTCGCATTGGATAATCATCATAACAGTTTTTTAACCTAAACGTTTATTCATGTTTAATTATTTACATTGTTATATCACTCAAGTTCTAAATATTGTGCACAATGGTTTAAAAAAACAATTGTTATTGGTTATTTTATAATTATTTGAATTTTAAATTTTCGTTAAAGTCTTTTTTTTTAATAAATAATAGGTACCTAGTACCTACTAACTATTCCGTTGGCTTTTGGTGGTTAACGATACTTGATAGTTTAGGCGCAAATGTATTCAGTAATATTTATGGGTATCTACACAAATTACAGTGAAAAAGGCAATTTTTAAATTGTGTTTTCTATTTCGTTCAAACGTTAAAGTTTTTTTTACAGGAATAGGTAATACATGGTAATAACACTTGCCAGTTGCTTCGACATATAGTGTCTACTGGAAAATCGAATACAATATACTAGAAAATGTGTTACGAGAGTTTTATGTTCGCAAGTTTACTTACGTGACTATTTGACAGTGTGTTTGAAAGTCTATTCTGTTCTCAAAAATACGGAGGATTTTCTCTTAAACTTATGATGCGTTCCGTTATTCATACATTCATTCATTTTAAAATTTAAAAGTATCACGCCACATCAATGGGATCAACGCTTTACAGCTCACACATTTGGCTTATGGTCTTTTTAAAGTTGTAAATGATATTTAATTACTACTTTTATACATACACATACTCTATCAGCCAGCTGCTGAAATACACTACTGTTATTGTTATAATGTTATGCATTAGCTGACAAGACTTTTTTTTAGATCTTCATCGCGTTCGAATGTACTAAATAATTTGAACCGAAAACCATATAAAATATTGAAATCGTATTATTGTTTTATTTTAACGCCGCCTGATCTTACAATAGTTTTTCGTTGGATATCTATATATATATATATATATATATATATAAGTTTGTTAATAATTTATTAAAATAAACTTCTCAGAAAACCTGGTATTCAAAGTTTTTTGTTTTTTACTGAGGTACAACAGATGATCTAAATATATAAATTAAATATTAAATCGATAGTATTACGTTAATAATATTATTACGATGTATTATTGAAATTAATTATAATTATTATTTATTAGAATTATTATTTTTGCTTTTACTCTACATTACGACTTTGACTATTATACACTTACAATTATTATATTATTATGTTATCGAAATAATTTACAAAGCTAAAAGAGTATTGCAATTGTATATATATAATATCATCTGATGTTTGATTTACTTATTTAGAACTACAGTAAGTTACGATTATTTATTTATGAAATAATGAACACGTGGTAAGGTTGGTATGTTAAATTCTATGAAAGTGATACATGTATAACTATATTTTAGTAGAAATAATTGGTTATTGTATTTATTTATTGTGATTTCTGATAATAATAAATATGAATTGATCGTAAGTAAAGCAATCAGCACAGTGTATTATGCTCGAATCAAAAGTAAATTGTTCACTGGTTTGTTTGGCATCCTCTACTGATTTTGAATAATGTAACATTTTATAATATTAATGATACGCATAACTCATCAAAAATCAAAGTTAGTCTCGTTCAATTTGAAAATATTTATTCGATATATTCAATTCCATTTAGGAACTAATTTTTTACTTTTACAATAAAATGTAATTGTTACTCGTAATGTGCGAGGGTGCAATTTTAAAAAATCCATTATTTCAAAGTTTAGACAGTTACCACCGATTCCAAGTATGTTTCGTTCACACCAGTACGCCCGCCATCAGTATTCTGTTCGACTGACGGAGCAGCTAGTAAATCAGTAGCTATTTAAAAGTCTTTTTGTGAAATTAGATACTACAAAAATAAAATTTAAAATGTTTAGGATATTCAAATAGTACTTATATAATGGTGAACGGTACGGCAAAATGCTTATATTTTATATATTCCTTTGAGTTTTAATCTGAAGATAGTATTCTTAAAATATTCTTATAATTAAATCAAATATCATAGTTAGCCGACAAGCTCAAAGTAAAAGCAAAAATAATTACTACTTTACTTCTCTTTGATATTTTACTTTTAATTCCATCTACCCCATTTCGTATAGTTAGAGTCCATATTGTATTAATTACCTATTCAATACATCAATTTTTATTATTTTAAGTAATGCGTGCACTTATTTTTAAAAGCATACCTAATACGTAGGAATCGGTAAATTCATATTTAATATACATTGTCAATGAATATTTTGTACCATCCATCGTTTAAGAGAATTTTAGTAAAATTCCAATTTCACTAGTTATTTATATTCTTTTGCTAAATAATAATAATAATAATAATAATAATAATAATAATAATAATACACTGTTAATGAACCGACCATGGAATTCAATGTCACACGTATGCTGCCAGGAAGGCTCGTCTATCAGGACTGAATAAAATATCTGCAATTTGGGTGAATAATTTATTGTTTTATCAAATAATAGAAGCTCATTTATTTATAAGTATAAAATAACTCATAATACAACTTTTAAGCTTTAGTAACCTACTATTATTTGTTTAACGTTATAGTAAAGATAATAAAGATAGTAGTTATATTAAAGACGAAATAACAATAACAATATATACCATATAATAAATAGTTGATTAAAAAAAATGTATACCTCAAATGTAAAAATATTGTTTATGAATTTAAGTACGAGTATATATATATATATAAATGTAATATTTAGGATTATTTTTGAAAATAGCTCTGAAAAAAAACTTTTTTAAACTTTATAATTTATTTATACTCATTGCTTGTATATTGGACAGCAAGCTAAAAAAAAACATTCACATATTATTATAAATGTACTCATGATATAGACATAATTATGTTTTGTATAAGTTATCAATTGATTGTTCAAAAATATTCTGAAAACATTTAATATTTTTATAATTATTCTTTTATTATTGTTTGTTAATATTTCATTAAAAAGCACAGCCTGATGACGAACCATAACAAGTACCTTCAACTGCAGTTGTTTATTTCAAAGTAAATTTTATTTTATTCAAACTCATTAAGTTCATATGACTAATTGTTCGGAATTCATTAAACTTAACCATCCAAAATTTAAAATATATTTACATAAATATTACCACGTATTTCGGACAGTTATTTGCATTTTAAAAGTAAAAGTATAATAACTATCATAATACTAAATTATACGTGAGTAATTAAATATTTTATTTTAAAAATTGGTTTTTATTATTAGTATTCTATCTGAACTAATTATTTCATATTAAACGGAACAAATTTTCGCTTATTCTTGACTGCAGTTGATAATTCATTTTTAAAAACAAGGGTTTTTATTATTCGTTGTTTAATTAAACCAAAATTGACGCTTGGTTCCAATGGTTTAACGAGAACTTTTCGAGAATTCGGTAAAATTGTATTCACAAGAGTGCCATAATTAATATTTTAACAGCTGGAACAGCTATTTAACGCTTATACGTATACATGGCGACGCTATATGATTCAGTATATTTCGAGACATGTAATATATCGCAGGAAAAACTGAATAAAGTTTTTCTCCTATTGTTAGCTCTAACATTTCTTATAGAAACTTTTTAATGCAGTAAACACCTAGAAATATCACCATAACACACGCGCGTAGGTACATATAGACATAAAGTGTACGCCAATTGGAACTATTCAACATGTAAATATTTAATGATACCGTATTGTTCGCCTTTTAGATCGTACAAAAACTTTGACAATCGAAAACATAAAACCAATGGGGTAATCCATTTGGTTCCAAAACTATTTGAACATTCAGGTTGTACTCTGCATAATATTTTTTTAGTTCATTTATAGAAACCGGGGGGGGGGATAGGTATAGTTAAACATTTCACGTATATTCGTGTGTATACTCGTATACCTAATATTTATTATATTATATTATATATATACATAAATATAGTTTGTAACAATAATTTTCCCACACACTTCATCAACCAAAAAGCCAAACGGGAAATAGAATACACTTTGTATTCCCAATGCATCTACCTACATTTTAAACTAAATACATATTATGGGGTATCAGTAAGTACTTTAGAACATTTTATTTGTTTTTTCCAAAAAAGGATGTGCAAGTTTCTATTGCTCGAATAACTGTAATGCCCAATATCGATTTGAGTTAAAGAGTAATGATTTTAAAATGCATACCTAGTTTTTATTTAGAACGACAATGATACCTTTTAACATAATTTTATTTTCAAGTTTTATGTCACTAAATTTTTATAGCTATAGTGTTACGAAAATTGAAAACGATAACATTATTATTTATGTATTATTATATTATGGCAATTAAATTATAAAAATACAAATTTAAATAAATCTCTTTCAATTTCAAGAATTGATGCATATGCATATACAAACATATGCATTTATGAAGCTATTAAAATATTTACAACATAAATACCTCTTTATCAGCTTACTTACAAATAAATTCATCAACATGTCAGTACATCAAGTCTTTATACAATTTTAAACCATTAAAAAGGTAGGTACACTTAAATTTTTGATTTAATCGACATTTTAAAATATTAGCAAACCTCTATGTATCTTTGTACAAAGATTTATTGAAGATGATACCAATTTCAAAATAATAAAAATCATAAATACCTAAGGGCTTAGATCGCAAAAAGAAAATATTTTTACGTACATTGGAAATTCATTGGAAATAATTTGATATTGAAACAGTTTTATTTAAATTGTGATTAGGTATTAGCTAAGACGTGCATTTAAAACACTGTACGTACCAGATAAAGACTAACGAACATAAAAAAAATAAATCAAAAACTTTTATAATGTTATAATAATAATTATTATTAATGTACAATATTACCTCTAGCGCTTTTTCAGGCATATTTATATTTTATTTGCATGTGCGTAGCTGTATAGATACAATTGAAAAGTTATAGATATTACTTCATATCGGAACATACGTCAAACATAAGAAAAATATTAATTTTTCTTGGTTATATTGATCGGGATTGGAAAAATTATAAATTAATCGTTTAAACAAAATCGATAGTAAATAAAAAACACATCAACAAAATCGTTGAGCAACTACTCAATAATAATAAGTCTACTTTTGCAAATAGAGAGTAAAACGTTTAAAAGTTATTAATTATATTATCATTCATATATAGTAGGTAAGTAATTATATGATTTTATTGTTAAATTTAAATTTCCAATTCATAATAAATATATTGAAATTATTACAGCTAGAAAATTGTAATCAAAACTCATTGAGATCTATGGTTCAAACATTTATTTTATTTTTTTGGCGGGAGTTTGATAAAAATATATGCAGATGTTAACTTTTCTTTTTTTTCGTTCTTTTTTTTTGACACCATTTCACACACATATTTGCTTTTTTTTAGTAAACGACAACCGGGTAAAAGAAATGTTAATGTTACTTTTTTTAGATCACACTACTACTTGAATACTATCACTACTAATACTATTACACAATTGTCTAACTACAACAACAACAACAACAACAACAACAACAACAACAACAACAACGACAACGACAACAACAACAACAACAACAATATAGTAATCGGTAAAACGTTGAGAGGAAAATCATTTTCAATCCAAACACGAAATCGCACGTGTTCACACAAGACGTTTAAATTAAATTTCGTAAACGTGGTTTTCTTCACTGATTAATTATTTTAAACCGACTACACCTACGTAGATATACCTAGCTAACTAGTAACTACCATAATGAATATTATGTACTATTATTGTATTGTGTTTTTTTTCCATGCACGTGTACAAACAAGTAGGTAGCAAATAAAACCCAATTCATTGCCACGATGTTTTTCTATCCAAACGGTGAAACAAAGAAGACAACAACCCGTAATCCGAAGTTATCGACCGGGTGGAAAACTATTTTTGCCATTTGACACGCACGGATTCGAATGTTGCGGAATGAATTTGCATGTACGTATTACGTATAATATAATATTATTGTATTATTATTATTATTATTATTATTAGGTTAAACATATTATCACATCACGTCTCAAAAGTTCCTCCGTATTCGCGTACACTGCGCATACCACTGATCGCGTGTTGTGTGTTGTATTGCACAATGTACAGTGACGATAGAATATACGTTTTCGTGGAATTTCATCAGGCACATGCACAATATATACGATATACATACGTGCTAGAGAAATGCCGGGACCGAGAGGGTAACGTGTATGCGTATTCCTGCGTACATACTCGGCGGCGGCGCGGCAAAACTATAATACGAACATTATCACGTTGTGTGCATTATATACGTACAGGTACCAATAACACAACACAGACATGCATTTTTTACGAGTATTTTTTTTTTTTTTTTATGGGAAACGCGAGGGTGGACCAATTGCCTTCCGCGGTCACATGTTTACCTTTAGTACACCTTGTACATTATTACGCAATAATATGTTACAGGACAAGACGGTGAGACCTAACCGAACCGATATTATAATAATATATGGTGATTGTTACCTGTCGCACCAGATACGTGTGTTGACCGCCGAGAAGAGCCATGGTGAGCACGTACGTGAAGCACGTGGTGGCGCTGAGCGCTATGCACAGGGCGAGCGTGAGCGGTAGAGACACGAACGCCAGGTAATCGTAGAGCAATATCCAGCCGAGCAGGTCGGCGCCCTCGGCCTTGTTCACCACCATGTGGAACACCACCTGGACGACGGCCGTCAGCCAGGCCAAATGGGCCACCGCGGTCCAGTACTGACGCCGACCGCCGGCCAGCCGGCACCACAGCAGCGTAGCCACGTTGGCGGCCAGCAGCGTCCACGTCCACGGCGACCGGCCGTCGTACACGGACAGGCAGTACACGTCGAACAGCACGGACGCGGATACGTAGCACGCGAACGCCGCACGCTTCTGCTTCGCGTTGTAGCTCTGGTACAGGCTCTCAATGGCCCGGTCGGCGAACCGTCCGGCGTTTGGCACCGCCGGTGGGGCCGTGGGCCCGGCCGTCGATGGCATGGTGACCACGGATTCCATGGGCTCTGCAGCCAACGACGTCCACTGCTCCTCCGGGCCGCGTAAAACGATTGTCTGCGCGGATATCAGCGGTGGTCACCCCGTTGGCCCGGGTGTGTTGCGCGGACGCACCGATAAATAAATATTGTCTTATGCTACGGATGATGTGATATTATTGTGTTAATAATAGTCCGCGGGTGCAACAGCCCGGACGATTGTACTACTACGCACACACTTTACGGCGTGACCGACGCGACCGGTGGTCCAACAATAATAATATTGTTATTGTTGTTATTGCTATTGCAATGATTGTACGATTTACTGTTTTAACGTTAAATCAACAACAACAACAACATGAGCGGCGAGACTGAGATGGTGCAAGTGTACGGTTTGCACGTGAAACAAACGCGAACGGACCGGTGTACGGCTGGCGCGCGATAGCCGTAATAATATTGTCACGTTGAAAATGTATCGTTACCGGCGCGTGTTACACACGGGCCCCCTCCCCCCGGACGTTACGCGAACGCATGTGCTCGACCTTTTGCTCGGGACCGGAATGACAGACGACCGACACACTCGTTGCGCCCGGTGCCACTGACGCTGCTCAGCCGCCGCCGCCGCCGCCGCCGATGCGAATACGATAGTGGTTACGACCAGCCGCCGCCGCGCCGTGGTCGCTGTCCGCGTGGAATCGCGGCGGTAGCTGCTCGTAGCCGCCGCTGCCGCCGCGCGCGCAATCCGAGTCCGCGTCGTTACCGGCCGCCGCCGCAGTAAGCGTTGCCAGTCTCGCTGCGGTAAGCGGTGACGGGTGCGTGTGCGTGTGCGTGTGCCGCTGCTTCTGCTATTAACGAGCATCCCCGCCGCCGTCGCCGCCGCTTACGACCGCAATCGATATTATCAACGCGCGCGCCAGCAAACGCACCACGCACACGCGCCGCCGACAACTGTACGTAGTGCACTGCACCACGTTCACGTACGGCACGTATGACAAAACCGCCGTCCGTGTGCAATGTAGCAGTATGTGTTGGCCGTTACTGCGGCGAAACGTACGCGCGCGAAATGTTCCCCGCCGACACGGTTTGTTCCATTGCGCGCGGTGATGGTCATACACTTCTCATTTCCACCTCCCACCCCTTCACACCGTGTCAATGCTTGGCCCGCAGCTCGTTCGTTCACGAAGGTATGTGGTGGGAGGGGGGGGGAGTAGACGACCGATCTCACGACTTCTCCGATATTCGTAATCCGCGATAATCGTACAATAATAATAAAAATCGGTTTTTCTTTCATCCCTCCGCATTCAATATTTAATAATAAAAGTGAATTCTAGTATACCGATCCCTAGGATTCTCCACTGCCGTCGATTGACTCGATTTGACTAAAATCCTAAGATTTTCTCTTCGCCGCGCGCCACACACAACACGTGCATATACATTCTAATACGGTGTTGTATAATATTATATTCTTCCGTGGAACTCGTCGCCGCGCGGTCTGCCGTATGGTTTTCGATAATAATCGTTCGGGCGTTGCACACCACCGCGTCGTGTTCGCCGCTAATACCGCCCAGTGCCGTGCAAAAAAAAAAAATACCACCCGAAACGCCACCGCCGCCGGGCCACGTTTATCCGTATATAATTCGTATACATTATTATGCATTTATATTATATATACGATGGTGCTGCTGTTGTTTATACGCTGCTCGTCTGCAGCAGGCAAAGGGTGACCGCAACCGATGACCGCGGAAATGCGATGCAAAAGGATATATTCGCGGTCGCACCGCCGCAGCGACCCGCGGAATAAATTACTTTTTCTGCCCAGCGTACCCGTTGGTGAGACGTGAGAGATGGTGGAAAGTGAGGGGGCCCTTTGACGCGTCCCCGTATTGTATATAATAACAATATGCGTGCCCCCCCCCAACAGCAGTAATTTCGTGGTTTGATACAGCGCCGATGACGAGCCCGGGCCGTATCTAGGCTCTGGCAAAAAGGCTTTTGCCAGGGGCGCAATAACACCAAATACGTGATTTCTATTCAACATTCCTCGAAAAAAAATATTTCAAATACAATTATTCATATTTACTTTTAGTTTTTGCACAAGCTATACATTTTTATATACTTAAATACTATATTATATTATGTGTTTCATAAATAAATTATTGTGTGGTTGTACAAAATACAAGTATTTTGTATTAGTCATTTTTTTTTTTTATCACCAATTATAAAAACAAATGTAAAAAATTTGAATTTTTTAAATGCCTATAAGTGGCTTAAAAATCAATATAATATTTTGAAAAAAAATATGACATAAAGGAAATGTTTATCTTAACAACTGGTAAAAATTTCAAGTTTCTGCGACTTATACTTTTTGAATTATAACAAATATTTAAAATCATTTGACGATAAATCACTATTTTATTCAATTTCATAAAAATTTAAATTTCAAACGGTCATAAAATTTTTCCTTTTGGTCCGGTAGAAATTTTTTTATATATTTTTAAAGATTAGCTTATGGACAAACTAGTGTTAAAATTTTGAACCTTAAATATAAACAGAAAAAATTTTATGAATTTTTATCTACAAAATAACTTGCAAATTATCGTGATTTTGACACATTTTATACAAATTTGAGATTTATGAGCTTATAAAAAAAATTTGAGTGAAACGATCTCCGATGTTTTCTAGTGAGAATAAGTTAAGCTTATTATAAATCTTGAATTAAATTTTCGAGAGTATCCGGCAATCCAATTAAATTTTATTGATGTTTAAAAAAAAAAATGTTATAAAAATCAAAAATTTAAATTGTCCATTAATAATTAATAAGTCAAAATATGTCAAAATACTTTGAAAACTTAACCATGTATATAGAACACCAATATAAAGATTTGGTGAAAATTTTAAGTTGTTGCGGTTTTTCGTTTTTGAGTTAGAGCATTTTAAAAAAATGTAGTTTGTAAAAACATGATTTTGCTTTTATTTCAGAAAAGTTGCTGTTTAAGAAAATCGAAGAATTTTTACTGCCCCAAAACATGATGACAGACACAAAAATGAAAAATAAAAAATTAAAAAAATAACACACATCAATGTAAAATCAATAGATTCCATCACTCCGTTCAGGATCTTAAACACACATCATTGTAAAATCAATAGATTCCATCACTACATTCAGAATCTAAAAAACTATCTTTATCGTACATTTTCCCTTTTAGATCCTGAACGGAGTGATGGAATTTATTGATTTTACAATGATGTGTTTTTTTTTATTTTTTTTTTGTGTCTGACGACACCTTTTTTGGCAGTAAAAATGCTTCGATTTACTTAAACAGCAACTTTTCTGAAAGGAACGTGAATGTAGATGGTATATGGGTATGTCAAAAATTTTACTTTTTTAATACTTTTTAAAAAAATCGATAAAAACAATAAAAAAATTACAAAAAAACGGGATATTTTACGTAAAATCACGTTTTTACAAAATACATTTTTTTTAAATGCTGTAACTCAAAAACGAAAAACCACAACAACATGAAATTTTCACCAAATCTTTATATTGGCATTCTCTGTACGTGGTTATGTTTTCAAAGTATATTGACGTATTTTGACTTATTTATAGACAATTTAAATTTTCGATTTTTGTAAGTTTTTTTTTTTTAAATATCTATAACATTTTTTTGGCTATCCAAAAACTCTTGAAAATGTATTAAAGGATTAATTATAAGTTATACTATTTGTTACTAAAAAATATCGGAGATCGCTTCACTCAAATTTTTTTTATAAGCCCATAAATTTCAAATTTGTATAAAATATGTTAAAATCGCGATAATTTGCAAGTTATTTTGTAGTTGAAAATTCATAAAATTTTTTCTGTTTATACTTAAGGTTCAATATTTTAACACTAGGTTGTCCATAAGCTAATCTTCAAAAATATATATAAAAAAAATGTCTACCGGACCAAAAGGAAAAAATTTTATGACCGTTTGAAATTTAAATTTTTACGAATTTGTATTATAATTCAATTTAAATATAAGTACTATATTATTATATACACATTTTAGACAAACATATTAACTCCGTTCAGAATCGTTATTCGTATACAGTGATATCTATCATTGCATTAAAATTTAACAAATCCATTGTAATAATGACCTATCTAATAAACGAGGTGCACTCCACCCCCAACTGTACAGCAAAGCGAGGCCCACCTGTTTTTAATGTTATTTTTTTAAGGTAACTAAATGGACGACTATAAGGTCATCAATAGGCAGCGGGGAGGGGGTACTATAGTAGCTATATAGTAGATATATATCACTAAGAAAAAACGATATTGGGTTGGCATTTATTTGGACAGTCCAATCGACAAATTTGTGAAAAGCCGTTTTTTTTTTTTTTCTCATTACTCTATCACGAATATTTGAGAACGGAAGATGGTGATTGGGGAGCGATTCGCTAATTCTGTTCATTGCCAGGGGCACTATTGGGTCTTTCTACGGCCCTGCAGACGACCATAACATTGTAGCCCGCGCGTCGTCACGCTCTTCTCTCTTTTGTCCGCCACGTGCGTGTACGTACGGCTAGCGACCCTGACCCGCGGCGCTGGGCTGCCGGCACACACCGTGACCAATCCGTGCGCGTATGTATCGCTTAATCCGACGCCGCAGAGACGGATTCACACAACTGCCGCCCCTAGGCAAATTTTATTTTGCCGCCTCATTAAACTCATCAATGAGAAAACGTATTTTTAAGCACTTGTTTAACATAACTAAAACGAAAATCTTAAATATTAAAGACTGATACTAAAAAATAATTATTGGTTATGTTTATAAACTGTTCTTAAAATCAGTAGTCGTGTGGTTGAACCCGCCAATGATTATTTATTATTTTTACGAGTTTCCCGGCAGTCAGTCGATAATAATATTGACTTGGACGTTATATATTTATAATGAAGGAATGTTAATTATACTAACAAAAATGTGTTATGTTTAAATATTTAACATTTGTATTTCCCATCATTAAGAGTAATCTCACCCTGCTGTACAAAATCCAAAAAACCTAGTATTCTCAAAACAAAATATTGGCCTAAAATTGCCGCCCATGAGCAATTCAGCAATTGCTTACTTTGCCTGACGCTAAATCCGCCACTGTACGACGGCGACAACAGTGTACGTATTTACTGCGGCGACAGCCAAGGCGGTTAATAATGGTCCGCGGGTTGCTTTTACCACCGGCTCCGATCTCCATCACGCGCCATCGCTGTCACCGCGTGTATTATACGACGCTAATTTATTGCCAATCTTTTCGTTTTCGTTTCCCGTTGACCGGTCGCCAGCGTTTCGGCTTTTCCGCAATCCCATAAACGGTGCTCACCCGTCCGTCCGAGTCATGTATAATAAATTATTATGCTAATTGTGACGCCAACTCCGACATTCATGTGTAAAATTTGCAGTGTTCCTTCGTGTTCCGAAAGGAACGGGTTCTTGCGCACCGTTGATATTACATTCTTTCTCGGAGAACGGCACACGTTGAACAAACTCTTCGTTTTTAAATAGAAAAAAAAATAAAAATTATAAATGTTCTTCGTGTGTATATTATTATTATATTGGTATTAACGTTAACCGTTATGTTCACTTTATTAATATGTTTAAAAGTTATATTTGATTTTAACTTATGATGTACAGATATTGTTGTTCGTCACGTCTCACGTCGACAACATCAAAATTGAACAATAAAATCATTGGTGATGCAGACTGGGACTCGGGAAGATTGCAAATACCTAATATGTAATATACCCAGTGATGTAGTCGTAATTTTTTTAGTGAGTATACGCTTAAATACGATTGATAATTAAACGTAGGGCCTTACCCCCCCCCCTATATAGCTATATATACGTAGTTATAAATTTCATATTTATATTATATACTATAACCTGTCACAATTAAACCTCATATAACATAAAATTATACTCCCAAAAATATGTAATCATACATTTTATG